>JAAIUW010000264.1:0-37509 GCA_014851425.1 Senna tora | reverse complement strand
TTCGCCAATGAGTGTTTCGTAAACTAGATTTTCTCGTTAATCAGTTTTCCCTGATATTCATCACTTTTCGCCAATGAGTGGTTCGATATCTTGATTTTCATGTTAAACAGTTTTCGCGGATGAGTGCTTCGAAAACTTGATATTCATCAGTTTTCGACGGTGAGTGTTTCGAAAACATGATATTCATCTGTTTTCGCGAATAAGTGTTTCGAAAACTTGATTTTCTTGTTAATCAGTTTTCGCCGATGAGTGTTTCAAAAACTTGTTTTTCTTGTTAATCAATTTTCGCCGATGAGTGTTTCGAAAACTTGATATTCATTAGTTTTCGCAGGTGAGTGTTTCGAAAACTTGATATTCATCAGTTGTCGTCGGTGAGTTTTTCGAAAACTTAATATTCATCAATTTTCGCGAATGAGTTATTCGAAAACATGATTTTCTTGTCAATCAGTTTTCGCTGATGAGTGTTTCGAAAACATGAAATTCATCAGTTTTCGCCGGTGAGTGTTTCGAAAAGTTGATATTCTTCAATTTTCACCAACGAGTGTTTCCAAAACTTGACTTTCTTGTTAATCAGGTTTCGCCGATGAGTATTTCAAAATCTTGATTTTCTTGTTAATCTGTTTTCGACGTTTCGTGTTTCGAAAACTTGATATTCATCAGTTTTCGGCAATGAGTGTTTCGAAAACTTGATATTCATCAGTTTTCGCCGATTAGTGTTTCGGAAACATGATATTCATCAATTTTCGCCAATGAGTTTTCAGAAAACTTGATTTTCTTGCTTATCAATTTTTGCCGAAGAGTGTTTCGAAAACTTGGTATTCATCAGTTTTCGCCGGTGAGTGTTTCGGAAACTTGATATTCTTCAGTTTTCGCCAATGAGTGTTCCGAAAACTTGATTTTCTTGTTAATCTGTTTTCGCCGGTGTGTGTTCGAAAACTTGATATTCATCTGTTTTCACCAATGAGTGTTTCAATAACTTGATGTTCTTGTTAATCACTTTTCGCCGAGGAGTGTTTCGAAAACTTGATATTCATTAGTTTTCGCAGGTGAGTGTTTCGAAAACTTGATATTCATCAGTTGTCGCCGGTGAGTGTTTCGAAAACTTGATATTCATCAGTTTTTGCCGGTGAGTTTTTCGAAAACTTAATATTCATCAATTTTCACGAATGAGTTATTCGAAAACATTATTTTCTTGTTCTTTAGTTTTCGCCGATGAGTGTTTCGAACACTTGATATTCATCAGTTTTCGCCGATTAGTGTTTCGGAAACCTAATATTAATCAGTTTTCGCCTGTGAGTGTTTCGAAAACTTGATATTCCTGTTAATCAATTTTCGCCGGTGAGTGTTTCGAAAACTTGATATTCATCAGTTTTCGACGACGAGTGCTTTGAAAACTTGTCATTCATCAGTTTTCCCGAATGAGTGCTTCGAAAACTTGATTTTCTTGTTAATTAGTTTTCGCCGATGAGTGTTCCGAAAACATGATATTCATGAGTTTTCGCCGATATGTGTTTCGGAAACTTGATATTCATCATTTTTCGTCAATGAGAATTTCAGAAACTTGATTTTCTGGTTAATCCATTTACGCTGAGGAGTGTTTCGAAAACTAGATATTCATCAGTTTTCGCCGATTAGTGTTTTGGACACATAACATTCATCAGTTTTCGTAAATAAGTGTTTCGAAAACTAGATTTTCTTGTTAATCAGTTTACGCCGATGAGTGTTTCGAAAACTTGAATTTCTTGTTAATCAGTTTTCGCCGATGAGTGTTTCGAAAACTTGATATTCATCAGTTTTCGCTGATGAGTGTTTCGAAAACATGATATTCATGAGTTTTCGCCAATGTGTGTTTCGGAAACTTGATATTCATCATTTTTCGCCAATGAGAATTTCGAAAACTTGATTTTCTGGTTAATCAGTTTTCGCCGATGAGTGTTTTGTAAACTTCATATTCATCAGTTTTCGCCGGTGAGTGTTTCGAAAACTTGATATTCAACAGTTTTCGCCGGTGAGTGTTTCGATAACTTGATATTCAACAGTTTTCGCCAATGACTGTTTCGAAAACTTGATTTTCCTGTTAATCAGTTTTCACCGATGAGTGTTTCGAACACTTGATATTCATCAGTTTTCGCCGATTAGTGTTTCAGAAACTTGATATTCTTCAGTTTTCGCCGATGAGTGTTTCGAAAACTTGATTTTCTTGTTACTCAGTTTTCGCCGATGAGTGTTTCGAAAACTTGATATTCATCAGATTTGGCTGATTAGTATTTCGGAGACTTGATATTCTTTTGTTTTTTCTAATGATTGTTTCGAAAACTTGATTTTCTTGTTAATCAGTTTTTGCCGATGTGTGTTTCGAAAACTTGATATTCTTCAGTTTTCATCTATGTTTGATTCGGAAACTTGATATTCTACAGTTTTCGCCAATGAGTGTTTCGAAAACTTGATTTTCATGTTAATCAGTTTTCGCCGGTGAGTGTTACGAAAACTTGATATTCATCCGTTTTCCACGATGAGTGTTTCGAAAACTTGATAATCATCAGTTTTCGTCGATGAGTGTTTCGAAAACTTGATATACATCAGTTTTCACCGATTAGTGTTTCAGAAACTTGATATTCATCAGTTTTCACCAATGAGCGTTTCGAAAACTTGATTTTCCTGTTAATCTGTTTTCGCCGGTCAGTGTTTCGAAAACTTGATATTCATCAGTTTTCGCTAATGAGTATTTCGAAAACTTGATATTCATTAGTTTTCGCCGATGAGTGTTTCAAAAACATGACATTCATTAGTTTTCGCCGATTAGTGATTCCGAAACTTGATATTCATCAGTTTTCGCCAATGAGTGTTTCGAAAACTTCACTTTCTTGTTAATCAATTTTCGTCGAGGAGTGTTTCGAAAACTTGATATTCATCAGTTTTCGCCAATGAGTGTTTCGAAAACTTGATTTTCTAGTTCATTAGCTTTCGCCGATGAGTGTTTTGAAAACTTGATATTCATCAGTTTTCGCCGGTGAATGTTTCAAAAACTTGATATTCATCAGTTTTCGCCAATGAGTGTTTCGAAAACTTGATTTTCTTGTTAATCAATTTTGGCCAATGAGTGTTTCGAAAACTTAATATTCATCAGTTTTCGCCAGCGAGTGTTTCGGAAACTTGATATTTTTCAGTTTTTGCCAATGAGTGTTTCGAAAACTTGATTTTCTTGTTGATCAGTTTTCGTCGATGAGTGTTTCGAAAACTTAATATTCATCAGTTTTCGCCAGCGAGTGTTTCGGAAACTTGATATTTTTCAGTTTTTGCCAATGAGTGTTTCGAAAAGTTGATTTTCTTGTTAATCAGTTTTTACTCATGAGTGTTTCGAAAACTTGATATTCATCAATTTTCGCCGGTGAGTGTTTGTGAAACTTGATATTCTTTAGTTTTCGTCGATGAGTGTTTCGAAAACATGATTTTCTTGTTAATTTGTTTTCCCCTGTGACTGTTTCGAAGACTTGATATTCATCAGTTTTCGTCGGTGAGTGTTTCGGCAACGTGATATTCATCAGTTTTCACCAATGAGTGTTTCAAGAACTTGATATTCATCAGTTTGGGCCAGTGAGTGTTTCGAAAACTTGATATCCATCAGGTTTCGCCAATGAGTATTTCGAAAACATCATTTTCTTGTTAATCAGTTTTCGCCAGTGAATGTTTCAAAAACTTAATATTCATCAGTTTTCGTCAATGAGTGTTTCGAAAACTTGATTTTCTTGTTCATCAATTTTCGCCAATGGGTATTTCAAAAACTTGATATTAATTAGTTTTCACCGATTAAAGTTTCGAATACTTGATATTCTTCATTTTTCGCCAATGAGTGTTTCAAAAACTTGATTTCCTTGTTAATCAGTTTTCGTTGATGAGTGTTTTGAAAATTTGATATTAACCAGTTTTCACCGGTGACTGTTTCTGAAACTTGATATTCTTCAGTTTTCGCCAATAAGTGTTTCGAAAACTTCATTTTCATCAGTTTTCGCCGGTTAGTGTTTCGAAAACTTGATATTCATCAGTTTTCGCAAAATGAGTGTTTCGAAAACTTGATTTTCTTGTAATCAGTTTTCGCCGGTGAGTGTTTCGAAAACTTGATCTTCATCAGTTTTGGCCACTGAGTGTTTCGAAAACTTGATTTTGTTGTTAACCAGTTTTTCGCCGATGAGTGTTTCGAAAACTTCATTTTCTTGTTAATCAGTTTTCGCCGGTGAGTGTTTCGAAAACTTGATTTTCTTTTTAATCAGTTTTCGCCGATGACTGTTTCAAAAACTTGATATTCACCCGTTTTCGTCGGTGAGTGTTTCGAAAACTTTATATTCTTCAATTTTCACCAATGAGTGTTTCGAAAACTTGATTTTCTTGTTAATCAGTTTTCGCCGATGAGTGTTTCGAAAACTTGATTTTCTTGTGAATCAGTTTTCGCCGATGAGTGTTTCGAAAACTTGATTTTCTTGTCAATTATTTTTCGCCCATGAGTGTTTCGAAAACTTATTATTCATTAGTTTTCGCCGGTGAGTGTTTCTGAAACTTGATATTAATCAGTTTTCACCAATGAGTGTTTCGAAAACATGCTTTTCTTGTTAATCTATTTTCGCCGGTGAGTGTTTTGAAAACTTGATATTCATTAGTTTTTGCCGTTGAGTGTTTCGAAAACTTGATATTCATCAGTTTTCGCCAATGAGTGTTTTGAAAACTTGATTTTCATTTTAATCAGTTTTCGACGATGAGTGTTTCGAAAACGTGATATTCATCAGTTTTCGCCAAAAACTGTTTTGGAAACTTGATTTTCTTGTTAATCAGATTTCACCGATGAGTGTTTCGAAAACATGATATTCATCAGTTTTCGGCAATGAGTGTTTCGAAAACTTGACTTTTTTGTTTATCAGTTTTCGCCGGTGAGTGTTTCGAAAACTTGATCTTCTTTAGTTTTCGCCGATGAGTGTTTCGAAAACTTGATATTCATCAGTTTTCGCCAATGAGTGTTTCGAAAACTTGATTTTCTTGTTAATCAGTTTTCGCCGATGAGTGTTTCGAAAACTTGATATTCATCAGTTTTCGCCGGTGAGTGTTTCAGAAACTTGATATTCATCAGTTTTCGCCAATGAGTATTTCGAAATCTTGATTTTCTTGTTAATCAGTTTTCGCCGATGAGTGCTTCGAAAACTTGATATTCATCAGTTTTCGTCGGTGAGTGTTTCGAAAACATGATATTCATCTGTTTTCGCGAATAAGTGTTTCGAAAACTTGATTTTCTTGTTAATCAGTTTTCGCCGATGAGTGTTTCGAAAACTTGATATTCATCAGTTTTCGGCTATTAGTGTTTTGGAGACTTGATATTCTTTAGTTTTCGCCAATGAGAGTTTCGAAAACTTGATTTTCTTGTTAATCAGTTTTCGCCAAAGAGTGTTTTGAAAATTTGATTTTCTTGTTAATCAGTTTCGCCGATGAGTATTTCGAAGTCTTGATATTCATCAGTTTTCGCCGGTGAGTGATTCGAAAAGTTGATATTCTTCAATGTTCGCCAACGAGTGTTTCAAAAACTTGACTTTCTTGTTAATCAGGTTTCGCCGATGAGTGTTTCGAAAACTTGATTTTCTTGTTAATCAGTTTTCGCCAATTAGTGTTTCGAAAACTTGATATTCATCAGTTTTTGCCGATGATTGTTTCAGAAACTTGATATTCATTAGTTTTCGCTGGTGAGTGTTTCGAAAACTTGATATTCATCAGTTTTCGCCAATGAGTGTTTCGAAAACTTGATTTTCTTGTTAATCTGTTTTCGCCGATGAGTGTTTCGAAAACTTGATATTCATCAGTTTTCGCCAATGAGTTTGGAAAACTTGATATTCATCAGTTTTCGCCAATGAGTGTTTCGAAAACTTGATATTCTTGTTTTATCCATTTTCGTCGATGAGTGTTTCGAAAACTTGATATTCATCAATTTTCGTCGATGAGTGTTTCGAAAACTTGATATGCATTAGTTTTCGCCGGTGATTGTTTCGAAAACTTGATATTCATCAGTTTTCGCCGGTGAGTGTTTCGAAAACCTGATATTCATCAACTTTCGCCGGTGAGTTTCTCGAAAACTTAAAATTCATCAATTTTCACGAATGAGTTATTCGAAAACATGATTTTCTTGTTAAATAGTTTTCGCCGATGAGTGTTTCGAAAACTTGATATTCATCAATTTTTGTCGATTAGTGTTTCGGAAACCTGATATTAATCAGTTTTTGCCATTGAGTGTTTCGAAAACATGATTTTCTTGTTAATCAGTTTTGCCGATGAGTGTTTCGAAAACATGATATTCATCAGTTTTCGCCAATTAGTGTTTCGAAAACATGATATTCATCAGTTTTTGCCAATGAGTGTTTTGAAAACATGATTTTCTTGTTAATCAGTTTTCGTCGATGAGTGTTTCGAAAACTTGATATTCATCAGTTTTCGCCAATGAGTGTTTCGGAAACTTGATATTCTTCAGTTTTCGCCAATGAGTGTTTCGAAAACTTGATTTTCTTGTTAATTAGTTTTCGTCGATGAATGTTTTGAAAACTTGATATTCATCACTTTTCGCCGGTGAGTGTTTCAAAAACTTGATATTCATCAATTTTCGCCAATGAGTGTTTCGAAAACTTGATTTTCTTGTTTATCAATTTTCATCGATGAGTGTTTCGAAAACGTGATATTCATTAGTTTTCGTCGATTTGTGTTTCGGAAACTTGATATTCATCAGTTTTCGCCAATGAGTGTTTTGAAAACTTGATTTTCTTGTTAATCAGTTTTCGCCAATGAGTGTTTCGAAAACTTGATATTCATCAGTTTTCGCCGATTAGAGTTTCGGAGACTGGATATTCATCAGTTCTCTTCAATGAGTGTTTCGAAAACCTCATATTCATCAGTTTTTGTCGGTGAGTGATTCGGAAACTTGATATTCTTCATTTTTCGGCAATGAGTGTTTCGAAATCTTGATTTTCTTGTTAATCAATTTTCGCCGGTGAGTGTTTCGATAACTTAATATTCATAAGTTTTCGCCGATGAGTGTTTCGGAAACTTGATATCATCAGTTTTCGCCAATGAGTGTTTGGAAAACTTGATTTTCTTGTTAATCAGCTTTCGCCAAAGAGTGTCTCGAAAACTTGATATTCATCAGTTTTCATCGGTGACTGTTTCCGAAACTTGATATTCTTCAGTTTTCGCGAATGAGTGTTTCGAAAACTTTATTTTCTTGTTAATAAGCTTTTGCCGGTGAGTGTTTCGAAAACTTGGAATACATCAGTTTTCGCTGGTGAGTGTTTCGGAAATTTGATATTCTTCAGTTTTCGCCATTGAGTGTTTCGAAAACTTGATATTCATCAGTTTTCGCCAATGAGTTTCTCAAAAACTATATATTTATCAGTTTTCGCCGAAGAGTGTTTCGAAAACTTGATTTTCTTGTTTATCAGTTTTCACCGATGACTGTTTCGAAAACTTGATATTTATCAATTTTCGCCGGTGAGTATTTCGGAAACTTGATATTCTTCAGTTTTCGCCAATGAGTGTTTCGAAACATTATTTTCTTGTTAATCAGTTTTCGCAGATGAGTGTTTCGAAAACTTTGATATTCATCAGTTTTTTCCGGTGGGTGTTTCGGAAACTTGATATTCATCAGTTTTCGCCAATTAGTGTTTTGAAAACTTGATTTTCATGTTAATCTGTTTTCACCGATGAGTGTTTCGAAATCTTGATATTCATCAGTTTTCGCAGGTGAGTGTTTCGAAAACTTGATATTCATTAGTTTTCACCAATGAGTGTTTCGAAAACTTGATTTTCTTGTTAATCAGTTTTCGCCGATGAGTGTTTCGAAAACTTAAGAGTCACCAGTTTTCGTCGGTGACTGTTTCGGAAATTTAATATTCTTCAGTTTTCGCCAATGAGTGTTTCGAAAACATGATTTTCTTGTCAATCAGTTTTCGCCGATGAGTGTTTCGAAAAGAAGATTTTCTTGTTAATCAGTTTCGCCGATGATTGTTTAGAAAAAATGAGATTCATCTGTTTTCGCCGATGAGTGTTTCTGAAACTTGATAATCTTCAGTTTTCGCCAATGAGTGTTTCGAAAACATGATTTTCTTCTTGATCATTTTTTGCCGATGAGTGTTTCAACAATTTGATATTCATCTATTTTCGCTGGTGAGTGTTTCGGAAACTTGATATTCATCTGTTTTCGCCGGTGAGTGTTTCAAAAACGTGATTTTTTTGTGAATCAGTTTTCACCGATGTGTGTTTTGAAAACTTGATATTCATCAGTTTTCGCCGATGAGTGTTTTAGAAACTTAAAATTTATCAATTTTTGCCAATGAGTGTTTCGAAAACATTATTTTCTTGTTAATCAGTTTTCGCCGAAGAGTGTTTTGAAAACTTGATATTCATCAGTTTTTGCCGATTAGTGTAACATCCCAAAAATGGAAATCCAACTTTGACCAAAAAGTCAAAGTATTGACTTTTCTAAGTTGTTGACTTTTGTGTTGACTTTTCTTTAACTTGTTTGTCTTTTTGATTTTTAAGTGTTTGGGTGTCTTTGCCTTTGTATTTGTTTGTAATTAAGTTTATGAAACCCTAACTAGAGCTCAAGAGACCCAAAAACCAGATAAAAAAGACCAGAGGAACCCTAACCCTAACCCTAGGGATTAAATTGAAAAGAATAAGTTAGTTTTTAACCTTTTTCTTTAAGGAATTAAATAGGGCAAAAAAGACCTATTTGACCCTAGAAAGATACCCTAGGACACTCTAGAGATACCCTAAGACCTAGCTAAGGGACCCCAACCTCAAGACGAGTCCTAAAAAGATACATTTTTTCTAGCGAAAATTCAGGACTAAAATGAAGGAATTAAAAAATTGGAGCTCTAGCCCTTTAGCTTACTTAAGGCCTAAGGAAGCTCAATTTAACCATTTACAGACACCCTAAACCATCCTACAAGGTACCAGCCATGAAATTAAATAAAAAACAAGCATGATTAAGTAAGTTACACATTTTAAAAATAGCAATAAATAGAAAATTTATCACAAATAAATCCCTTTAATGCCTTTAAGCACTTGTAATCGAATTTAATGTTTTCAAAGCCAATTAAAGACCCAATCAAGGTAGTTACCACACCCAACAACTTGAGTAAGCAAAATACAAGACAAGAATGAAGAGGATTGAGGCTAGAAACCGAGACTAACAAATTTACAGCTTAAATTAAACAAGCCCCTAAGTATCAACCACTAATGCACCTAGAATTTAAAGTCTATCCGAGAGTTAAGCACCTAAACTAATCACCCAAACAGCCCTTAAGCTGCCAGCATACCTACTTAGGTGTCTAAATGCATTTCAGTTTGCCTCCACCGTTAGACACCTCACCACACTCATCATTTCACTCTCACATGTCTTGGTGACTATAAAAGGAAAGGAAAACCGAGAGAAAGCCACACCAGTAGCTAAAATCAGAAGTTGAGAGCTGAGGGTAAGAGAGAACAGGTTCAGAGAGAGGATGAGGTCGTGTGTGAGCTGGGAGAATCGAAGGATTGTAGATGGAGTTAGAGAGAGAAGCAGAAATCCACACACACACTCACACCAGAAACCTTGCTGTTTTGCATCAGTTTGCCCAAGCTATTCAGAGGCCCAAATCCGTGTCTCTTCTTCTGGAAATCAAGGTAACGTAGTGTTACCCTTCCTTCTCCATCACTGAGCCAAGAACATCCACCAGAAACGGTGGTATGAGCCTCTATGACTCATTTTCCCGAGGCTGTCACAGAATGCCCTGTTTCGGGCAGTGAAGCTTCTATTAGGCATATCTCCTTCATCTGTTATCCAATTTGAGCGTGTGAGTAGTCATTAGAAAACTAAGAGGATAATCTTTAAAAGCCCCTCAATGCATGCATGATCAGAGGCTGCCGTACAGGGGTTTAGAGCCTCGAAAGATTGTAAATTTTCTGCTAAAAATGTTGTTTTCTGATATAGAAATGTATGCTTGCTGGTTTTGTTGTTTCTGGTAGTTTGAGTTCTGAACCAAGTTTAGATGAGCTAATAAATGTTAATGGGACTATGGGAGGTTGAAGATTTGCTTTGACTACTTCTAAGAACTTCTGGTTCAGTAGTGGGATTTTGATGATAAAGGGTTCAAAATCTGATTTGCAGTAAATTCTTTGATTTTCTTTAGTTTTGAAAATGTCCATCCCTTCTCGGTGACACTATTGCCAGGGTTATTAGAAGTGATTGTTAGCTCAGATTTGCTTGAGGAAAATGTTAAGTTTCAGAATAGCGAAGATGTGGTAGCTTGCTGTATTGAGAAAAATGGAAATACAACATTGTTGGAGTGCATAACTTGAGTTTTACCAATGAACTTGCAAACTTACCATCTCTAATATTTATGAAATTTAACATGAATTACTGAGTCTTGAAAACCACCAAAACCTTGAATGCTTGCTGGAAATATTAAAGGAAGTTTCTGAGTTTAAGTTGTGTAAGGGTGATGGTATGGTCATGAGTGCTGTGTTTGATTAAATGGTATATGATCAAAATTGGGCCTCTAACCATTGTAAGTTTGCTGAGATTTCTTGTCTGGGCATTGTCTAAGTACCTAAGTGGCTAAGATGGCAATATTTCCTTTGACCCTGTGAAACTTAACCTTTACTTTCAAGCAAGATTTATGAAGTGCAAGAAATGTCAAAACAGTAGAACAAAAGTGCCTAGAAGAAAGTAAGAGTCTTAGCGATCCAAATACTTTTAGAATGGAAATTAGGGCAACATCCAAGGAAAGAGGCAGTTAGTGGCCCAAAACTTGGGTACTCCGGTTGTAAGAGGGTAGACCTGTTATCCCACCCTCTAAACCTCCTAAGTACCCTCCCCAAATAGAAAATGTGTTAACTTATGGGCTAGAAAACAGAAAAAGGGTCAAAAGAGGAAAAAATGGCAAAATGAGTGAAACACTTGCAAAACTGGCAATTCTGTACTAATGTGGCTGCACACACTTACTGTGCAAGCCACAAGTGGTCTTATCATGCTTATGAGATGCTAAACTGGGCCGGATAGAGGTCAGAACAGAGAAGTGTATGAAATAGGGACTAAAGTGAATTGATTTTTCTATTTTTGCCCCTTTTTCAGAATCTGTGTAAACTGAGTTATCTGTGGTAAAATTTATGTACTTTCTGGTTCTGTATGTTAGTATGGACCTCTGTATTTGCAGGGAAGTGGTCAAAGTGGCCTCTAACCCCATTCTATGCTCAACTTAATTTTTGAGAAAATTTATGTGTTTTGCTGCAAAAGTATGACTTCTGGTTGCTATTTTTCTGTGAGAACTACATGAGCAAGTCCCAATTAGCTTTTAGGTACTTGCTGCACCCTGGTTTTGGCTTGAAACAACCCAAAACAGAATTTGGGTGTTAATAGGGATTAATTTGCAAGAAAAACTTTATAAAAACTGAAAAGTCCTATTTCTACCCAAATTTTGGTTCAATTTTGTTAGGATTTTCTGGGTGTGTGTAGCAGGTCCTAATTGACCATTTTGGTGACTAAGTGAAGTCTAAATACTTGAAATGTGCCTTGAATTTCTTTCTTTAAAGAATGAGACTCCTTTGAAAAGATTTCTAAATTTAAGGGTCCAAATGCAATTGTCTTTATTGGAAAAATTGATTAGGCTGTTATGAATGCTTTAATGATGCTTGTGGTGAAATTTCTTGACCTTTGGATGATTATACTGATGGTTATGCTGTTACTTGTGGTGGAAGTTATATTTGACAATATGGTTGACTTCTGGTTGACTTTTGTTGACCAGTGGTTGAATTTAATGATTTTATCAGTGTGTGGCATCCAAATCAAGAAAATGAACTTTAGCATGCATCTATGAAACTAAAATGCCTTGAAGGGCAGGCTTTTGAGCATGCATCTGTATTTTGATGTGCATATGCCCCTCGAAGGGTAAAATGGTAAAATTGCCCTGGAGAGGCAATATTTGTATTTTTATGCCCTGGAGAGGCAATAATTGTGTTTTGATGCCCTGGAGAGGCAATTTATTTGGCAACTGAGTAAACATTACCTGTGGATAAAAATTATAATGTATAATTTGATCTGTATGAAAAGGACACACTAGGCTGGCTAGGAATGCGTCCGGGACGTAGCTGCCTAGCAACTAGTGAGGAAATAATCCAGTCCGGGACTGGTGATCCTAAGGTTCTAACTTTGTGCGAACACCGGGGGACGCCCTGGGATGTTAGGTAATTACCTGTTGGCTTATTTAGGCAGGCTTTCCATAGTGTTAAATGGTAAGTCGGTATTGTCCTGTTTCATTAGATTGGTTTTGAATTGACGGTAATGGTTTAACCAGTTCTAACAGGTCCTGGAGAGACTTGATGGGTGCATGTAGAGGTAAACATGTACATTTTGAAAAGACTGGCATGGCTGGAAATTGCATATAGTGGTAAATATGCATGTTTTGAAAATGAAAATGACTTTTCATCTGTTTATAGCTTTCAGCATGGCCATATATCCCTGAATCTGTATAAATGGAAATATCTGATGATTGATGCATTGATTCCTCTCTGAAAGTGGAAATATCTTGTAATTGATGTATGTCAAGTTTATTTTATCTTTTGATTGAGAAGGAAGTATTTTTCTGTATTCTTAGGAATGCAGCTGAACCACTAATTAGTTTTTATATATAAAATTGGTAATCTATGTTACTGGGATTTTATATCTCATTACGTTAGCGTGTTCAGATGCCCAGGTACATTCTGTTGCTGGAGATTGAGGTAGAGCTCCTAGAGGTACCCCTCTTGGGATACTTCCAAATCCTGAAGGTAGTTAACATCCTTTTCTTCTTCCCTTCGGTTGAGAATGCCCCAGGGACTTAGAAAGGGGTGAGATGGACAGGTAGCAGGAGCTGACTCACATTTTGGCAGTGACCTTGATGTCACTCTAGTATAGGCTTAGTACTGACTATTTTGGGCCTGCGTTCCACTAACTTTAATACTTATGTCTGCATATATGTATGTCTGTATGGATTATATGTTGTGGACCTTGGTTTGAACAGCTTAGGTAATATGCGGAGGAAAAGTACGTAATTTCCACTCAACTTTTTTTGTACATGTATATCGAGAGAGCGCGAGAGTATCAAACAGTTAACTTCTAGTTTCTTAGGTTAAAATAACCAACCGAGAGTAAGAGATCCTTGGGGAAACACTTAACTTCATGAAAGGAAAAAGGAAAAAATTAGACCGGGATTTTAAGAAGTTAAGTAAATAACCTAATTCCGCAACTAAAATCAATAAAGAAACTAGGACGTTACATTATGGTATCAGAGCACGGTTATTAGAACCTTGCTAAATCGTAGGTAGAATAGCCTAGCATAGACACTAATTGGATAAACTCAGCTGAGCATGCCAGTTTGAGTAAATTGAGTCTATGAATGTCCTAGGAAACCCTAGACTGTTGCATATTTCCTCTACTTGTTGTATTTTTCTCTATTTAACAATATTATTAAGATTGATCACCTTAGTGATATTTTTGTTTAGCAGTAAGCTATGGCAAATAGAAGGAACGGTGCCAAGAATAGGCAACCTGAAAATGACATGGTGCGTCAAATGATGCACGCATTTGAAAACATGGCACAAGCCATGAGAGATCAGGCCTCAGCAACTCCCGAGGTGCTTCGCCAGGCCCATGGTAACAACAACCATGATCAACATGACAATGGACATCATGAGGGTAATAACATGGGATGGGCTGAATTTTAGAAGGCTAGGCCTCCTGTTTTCAGAGGTACCTACAACCCTGTTATGGCTGGGAATGGTTGAGGGAACTAGAAAAGCTGTTTGAGGTAGTCCATACCCCTGATCCACAAGAAGTTAGCCTTTGCAGTCTATCAACTGCAAGGCGAGGCTGAGTATTGGTGGCGAGGAGCCAGACAGCTACTCGAGGGTAAGAATCGCCCTTCACCTGGGAAACCTTTAGGGAAGCCTTAGACTCTGTATAGAATATAGACAGTTAAATAAGGTGACCATAAAAAAAAAGTATCCCCTACCCCGTATAGATAATTTGTTGGACCAGTTGCGAGGAGTGACTGTGTTTTGAAAGATTGACCTCAGATCAGGGTACCAACAGATTAGGGTTAAGAAGGAAGACATCCCTAAAACCGCGTTCAGAATGCACTATGGCCACTATGAGTTCCTAGTGATGCCATTCGGGCTGACCAATGCCCCTGCGGTGTTCATGGATTACATGAACCGCATTTTCTGACCTTACTTAAATCAATTCATCGTAGTGTTCATTGATGACATTCTGATTTACTCTCGGAGTGAAGAAGAGCATCAAGAACATCTTGTATTGATTTTCCAAGTACTATGAGAGAAATAACTATATGCCAAAATAGAGAAATGCGAGTTTTGGTTAGAAGAAGTGAAGTTTTTAGGGCATGTGATCAATAGGCAAGGCGTAGCTGTAGACCCTAGTAAGACAGAGACCGTTAGGAACTGGGAGAGACCCCAAACAATAACCGAGATTATAAGCTTTCTGGGTTTAGCTGGGTACTATAGGAGATTCATAAAAGGATTTTCGGAGATAGCCCTCCCTATGACTAGACTAACCCGAAAGTACACACCTTTCAAATGGTCGGCAGAGTGCGAAACAAGTTTTCAAACTCTGAAGGATAGGTTGACCACACCCCTTGTGCTCACCATACCTGACCCGTCGGAGCCTTTCGAGGTGTACACTGATGCCTCAAGGAAAGGACTTGGCTGTGTACTTATGCAAAATTGGCAAGTGGTGGCATATGCCTCACGACAACTTAAGCCAAATGAAGAGAACTACCCGACACATGTCCTAGAACTAGCGGCCGTAATCTTTGCAGTGAAAATTTGGAGACACCTACTATACGGAGTTAGGTTTACCATCTTTTGTGACCATAAAAGCCTTAAGTATCTTTTTGATCAGAAGGAGTTGAATATGAGGCAGAGGAGGTGGGTAGATTTATTAAAGGATTATGACTTCGAACTTAAGTACCACCCGGGGAAAGCCAATGTAGTTGTCGATGCCTTGAGTATGAAATCGATTCAAGTAGCCCACTTAATGGTCGGAGAGATGAAAATGACTGAGAAGTTTAGAGACCTAGGATTGAATACTGTGTTAGCTAATGAAAAGATAGAGATGAGTGAGTTTAGGATTGATTGTGACCTGCGGGCTCAAATCAAGGAAGCCCAAATTAAGGATGAAACCCTAGATGTCTTAAGAAAACAATCCGATTTTCACAAATCGGAGGATGGGGTACTGTTGTTCAGGGATAGGATAGTGATTCCTAGCGACCCTGAGTTAAGGAATAAGATTTTAGATGAAGCCCATAGGAGCGTGTACACTATTCATCCCGGTATGACCAAGATGTACCAAGGCCTGAAAAAGAAATTTTGGTGGCCAGGGATGAAGAAAGACATAGTCGAGCACGTGGGTAAGTGTCTGACCTGCCAACAGGTCCAAATAGAACATCAAAAACCCTCGGGGATGCTGCAACCTTTAGCCATACCCGAGTGGAAATGGGACCAAATTACCATGGATTTCGTAGTAGGACTGCCTAGGACCCCTTCCGGTAATGATTCGATCTGGGTAATTGTGGATAGACTCACAAAGTCCGCTCACTGTTTACCGATCAAAATCACATTTTCCTTAGAAAAACTAGCCCAAATCTACATTAAGGAAATAGTGAGACTTCACAGAGTGCCTACCAGTATAGTGTCTGACAGAGATCCCAGATTCACTTCACGATTCTGTCAAGCTCTACAGAAAGCCTTAGGGACACAGTTGAGGTTTAGCACAGCATACCATCCTCAGACTGACGGTCAGTCCGAGAGAACAATCCAAACTCTCGAGGATATGCTTCAATCATGTGCATTGGAACAAGAAGGCACATGGGATGCCTACTTGCCACTAGTAGAATTTGCCTACAACAATAGCTATCACTCGAGTATAGGCATGGCACTGTATGCAGCTCTCTATGGAAGAGAGTGTAGGTCTCCATTGTGTTGGACGGAAGTCGGTGAGGAGAGAGTGCTAGGGCTGGACATAGTTCGCCAAACTACGGAACAACTCCGTTTGATTAGGGATAAGATGAGAGTTGCCCAACAGAGGCAAGAGAATTATGCCAATTAGAGGAGGAAACCACTGGAGTTCAATGAGGGACACCATGTATTCCTCAAAGTAACCCCAATGACAGGCCTAGGAAGATCGCTAAAAGCACGTAAATTACATCCGCGATTCATAGGTCCCTATCAAATTCTTAGGAGAATCGGTCTGGCGGCATATTAAATAGCCTTACCCCCAAAGTTGTCCTACCTTCACAACGTATTCCATGTTTCTCAACTCCGAAAATACATTCCTGACCCTTCACATGTACTCAAAATTGAGTCGGTAGAATTAAAAGAAAATTTAACTTACCCCTCAGTCCCTGTGAAGATTCTTGAGTTTGACAACAAGCAACTTCGGAGCAAGACCGTTCCATTAGTCAAAGTGTTGTGGCAAGATGTTTCGACACAGGATATGACTTGGGAACGCGAAAAGGACATGAGACAACAGTATCCAGCATTATTTGCAGGTACTTTTCTTAAAATTTTGAGGGCAAAATTCCAATAAGGGGGGGGGGAGTATTGTAACATCCCAAAAATGGAAATCCAACTTTGACCAAAAAGTCAAAATGTTGACTTTTCTAAGTTGTTGACTTTTGTGTTGACTTTTCTTAAACTTGTTTGACTTTTTGATTTTTAAGTGTTTGGGTGTGTTTGCCTTTGTTTTTGTTTGTAATTAAGTTTATGAAACCCTAACTAGAGGTCAAGAGACCCAAAACAAAGAGGAACCCTAACCCTAACCCTAGGGATTAAATTGAAAAGAATAAGTTAGTTTTTAACCTTTTTCTTTAAGGAATTAAATAGGGTAGAAAAGGCCTATTTGACCCTAGAAAGATACCCTAGGACACTCTAAAGATACCCTAAGACCTAGCTAAGGGACCCCAACCTCAAGAAGAGTCCTAAAAAGATACATTTTTTCCAGTGAAAATTCAGGACTAAAATGAATGAATTGAAAATTTGGAGCTTTAGCCCTTTAGCTTACTTCTGGTTCAGTAGTGGGATTTTGATGATGAAGGGTTCAAAATCTAATTTGCAGTAAATTCTTTGATTTTCTTTAGTTCTGAAAATGTCCATCCCTTCTCGGTGACACTATTGCCAGGGTTATTAGAAGTGATTGTTAGCTCAGATTTACTTGAGGAAAATGTTAAGTTTCAGAATAGGGAAGATGTGGTAGCTTGCTGTATTGAGAAAAATGGAAATAAAGCATTGTTGGAGTGCATAACTTGATGTTTACCAATGAACTTGCAAACTTACCATCTCTAATATTTCTGAAATCTAACATGAATTATTGAGTCTTCTAAATTACCAAAACCTTGAATGCTTGCTGGAAATATTAAAGGAAGTTTCTGAGTTTAAATTGTGTAAGGGTGATGGTATGGTCATGAGTGCTGTGTTTGATTAAATGGTATATGACCAAAATTGGACTTCTAACCATTGTAAGTTTGCTGAGATTTCTTGTCTGGGCATTGTCTATGTACCTAAGTGGCTAAGATGGCAATATTTCCTTTGACCCTGTGAAACTTACCCTTTACTGTGAAGCAAGATTTATGAAGTGCAGGAAATGTCAAAACAGTAGAAGAAAAGTGCCTAGAAGAAAGTAAGAGTCGTAGGGATTCACATACTTTTAGAATGGAAATTAGGGTAACAAGCATGGCAAGAGGCAATTAGTGGCCCAAAACTTGGGTACTCAGGTTCTAAGAGGGTAGACCTGTCAACTCACCCTCTAAACCTTCTAAGTACCCTCCCCAAACAGAAAATGGGTTAACTTATGGGCTAGAAAACAGAAAAAGGGTCAAAAGAGGAAAAAATGGCAAAATGAGTGAAACACTTGCAAAACTGGCAATTCTGTAATAATGTGGCTACACACACTTACTGTGCAAGCCACAAGTGGTCTTATCATGCTTACGAGATGCTAAACTGGGCTGGATAGAGGTCAGAACAGAGAAGTGTATGAAATAGGGACTAAAGTGAACTAATTTTTTTGTTTTTGCCCCTTTTTCAGAATCTGTGTATACTGAGTTATCTGTGGTAAAATTTCTGTACTTTCTGGTTCTGTATGTTAGTATGGACCTCTGTATTTGCAGGGAAGTAGTCAAAGTGGCCTCTAACCCCATTCTATGCTCAACTTGATTTTTGAGAAAATTTATGTGTTTTGCTGCAAAAGTATGACTTCTGGTTGCTATTTTTCTGTGGAAACTGTATGAGCAAGTCCCAATTAGCTTTTAGGTACTTGCTGCACCCTAGTATTGGCTTGAAACAACTCATAACAGAATTTGGGTGTTAATAGGGACTAATTTGCAAGAAAAACTTGATAAAAACTGAAAAGTCCTATTTCTACCCAAATTTTGGTTCAATTCTGTTGGGATTTTTTGGGTGTGTGTAGCAGGTCCTAATTGACCATTTTGGTGACTAAGTGAAGTCTAAATACTTGAAATGTGCCTTGAATTTCTTTCTTTAAAGAATGGGACTCCTTCGAAAAGATTTCTGAATTTAAGGGTCCAAATGCAATTGTCTTTATTGGAAAGGTGATTAGGCTGTTATGAATTCTTTAATGATGCTTGTGGTGAAATTTCTTGACCTTTGGATGATTATACTGATGGTTATGCCTGTTACTTGTGGTGGAAGTTATATTTGACAATATGGCTGACTTCTGGTGGACTTTTGTTGACCAGTGGTTGAATTTAATGATTTTATCAGTGTGTGGCATCCAAATCATGAAAATGAACTTTAGCATGCATCTGTGAAACTAAAATGCCTTGAAGGGCAGGCTTTTGAGAATGCATCTGTATTTTGATGTGTATATGCCCCTGGAGGGGTAAAATGGTAAAATTGCCCTGGAGAGGCAGTATTTGTATTTTTATGCCCTGGAGAGGCAATAAATGTGTTTTGATGCCCTGGAGAGGCAATCACTATGTTTTGATGCCTTGGAGAGGCAATTTATTTGGCAACTGAGTAAACATTACCTGTGGATAAAAATTATAATGAATAATTTGATCTGTATGAAAAGGACACACTAGGCTTGCTAGGAATGTGTCTGGGACGTAGCTGCCTAGCAACTAATGAGGAAATAATCAAGTCCGCGACTGATGATCCTAAGGTTCTAACTTTGTGCGCACACCGGGGGACGCCCTGGGATGTTAGGTAATTACCTGTTGGCTTATTTAGGCAGGCTTTCCATAGTGTTTAATGGTAAGTCGGTATTGTCCAGTTTCATTAGATTGGTTTTGAATTGAGGGTAATGGTTTAACCAGTTGTAACAGGTCCTGGAGAGACTTGATGGGTGCATGTAGAGGTAAACATGTACATTTTGAAAAGACTGGCATGGCTGGAAATTGCATATAATGGTAAATATGCATGTTTTGAAAATGAAAATGACTTTTCATCTGTTTATAGCTTTCAGCATGGCCATATATCCCTGAATCTGTATAAATGGAAATATCTGATGATTGATGCATTGATTCCTCTCTGAAAGTGGAAATATCCGTTTTCGCCTATTAGTTTTCCGAAACTTGATATTCATCAGTTTTCGCAAATGAGTGTTTCAAGAACTTGATTTTCTTGTTTTTCAGTTTTCGCCGATGAGTGTTTTGAAAACTTGATATTCATCAGTTTTCGCCGATGAGTGTTTCGAAAACATGATATTCATCAGTTTTTGCCAATGAGTGTTTCGAAAACTTGATTTTCTTGTTAATCAGTTTTCGTCGATGAGTCTTTCGAAAACTTGATATTCATTAGTTTTCGCCGATGAGTGTTTCGAAAACTTTATATTCATCAGTTTTCGCCAATGAGTGTTTCGAAAACATGATTTTCTTGTTAATCAGTATTCACCAATGAATGTTTCGAAAACTTGATATTCATCAGTTTTCGCCGATTATTGTTTCGGAAACTTGATATTCATCTGTTTTCGTGAATGAGTGTTTCGAAAACTTAATTTTCTTTTTAATCAGTGTCCGCTGATGATTGTTTCGAAAAGTTGATATTCATAAGTTTTTGCCGAGTAGTGTTTCGGAAACTTGATAGACATCAGTTTTCGCAATTGAGTGTTTCGAGAACTTGATTTTCTTGTTAATAAGTTTTCGCCGATGAGTGTTTCGAAAACATGATATTTATCAGTTTTCACCGATTAGTATTTCGGAAATTGATATTTATCAGATTTCGCAATTGAGTGTTTCGAGAACTTGATTTTCTTGTTAATCAGTTTTCGCCGATGTGTGTTTCGAAAACTTGATATTTATCAGTTTTCGCCGATTAGTGTTTCGGAAATTAATATTTATCACATTTCGCAATTGAGTGTTTCGAAACCGTGATTTTCTTGTTTATCAGTTTTTGCCTGTGAGTGTTTCGAAAACTAGATATTCATCAGTTTTCACCGATTAGTGTTTCGGGAACTTGATATTCATCAGTTTTTAACAATGAGTGATTCGAAAACTTGATTTTCTTGTTATTCAGTTTTCGCCGATGTGTGTTTCGAAAACTTGATATGCATTAGTTTCTGCCAATTAGTGTTTCGGAAACTTGATATTCATCTATTTTTTCCAATGAGTGTTTCGAAAACATGATTTTCTTGTTAATCAGTTTTCGCCGATGAGTGTGTTGAAAACTTGATATTCATCAATTTTCACCGATTAGTGTTTCCGAAACTTGATATTAATCAATTTTCGCAAATGAGTGTTTCAAGAACTTGATTTTCTTGTTAATCAGTTTTCGCCGTTGAGTGTTTTGAAAACTTGATATTCATCAGTTTTCGCCAATGAGTGTTTTGGAAACTTGATATTTATCTATTTTCGCCGATGAGTGTTTCGAAAATTTGATATTCCTCAATTGTCGCCGATTAAAGTTTTAGAATCTTGATATTCATCAATTTTCGCCGATGAGTGTTTCAAAAACTTGATATTCCTCAGCTTTCTTCGGTGAGTGTTTTCGAAACTTGATATTCATCAGTTTTCGCAAATGAGTGTTTCGAAAAAATGATATTCATCAGTTTTCATCGGTGAGTGTTTCGAAAACTTGATATTCATCAGTTTTCGCCAATGAGTGTTTCGCAAACTTGATTTTCTTGTTAATCTGTTTTCGCCGACGAGTGTTTCGAAAACATCATATTCATCAATTTTCGCCAATGTGTGTTTCGAAAACTTGATTTTCTTGTTAATCAGTTTTCGCCGATGAGTGTTTCGAATCTTGATATTCATGAGTTTTCACCGGTGAGTGTCTTGAAAACCTGATATTCCTCAGTTCTCGCCAATGAATGTTTCGAAAACTTGATTTTCTTGTTAATCAGTTTTCGCCGATGAGTGTTTCGAAAACTTCATATTCATCAGTTTTTACCGATGAGTGTTTCGAAAACTTGATATTCATCAGTTTTCGCCAATGAGTGTTTCGAAAACTTGATTTTCCTGTTAATCAGTTTTCACCGATGAGTGTTTCGAAAACTTGATATTCATTAGTTTTCGCCGGTGAGTGTTTTGGAAACTTGATATTCATCAGTTTTCGCAATTGAGTGTTTCGAGAACTTGATTTTTGTTAATCAGTTTTCACCCATGAGTGTTTTGAAAACTTGATATTCATCCGTTTTCGCCGGTGAGTGTTTCAAAAACTTCATATTCACCAGTTTTCGCCATTGAGTGTTTCGAAAACTTGATTCTCTTGTTAATCAGTTTTCTCTGATGAGTGTTTCGAAAACTTGTTATTAATCAGTTTTTGCCGGTGAGTGTCTCGGAAACTTGATCTTCATCAGTTTTCGCCGTTGAGTGTTTCGAAAACTTGATATTCATCAGTTTTCGCCGATGAGTGTTTCGGAAACTTGATATTCATCAGTTTTCGCAAATGAGTGTTTCGAAAACTTGATATTCATCAGTTTTCGCAAGTGAGTGTTTCGAAAACTTGATATTCATCAGTTATCGCCAATGAGTGTTTCGCAAACTTGATTTTCTTGTTAATCAGTTTTCGCCAATGAGTGTTTCGAAAACTTTATTTTTCTTGTTAATCAGTTGTCACCGATGAATGTTTCGAAAACTTGATATTCATCAGTTTTCGCCGGGCAGTGTTTCGGAAACTTGATATTCTTGAGTTTTCGCCAATGAGTGTTTCGAAAACTTGATTTTCTTGTTAATAAGATTTCGCCGATGATTGTTTCGAAAACTTGTTATTCATCAGTTTTCGCCGAGGATTGTTTTGGAAACTTGATATTCTTTAGTTTTCGCCAATGAGTGTTTCAGAAACTTGATATTCATCAGTTTTTGCTAATGAGTATTTTGAGATCTTGATTTTCTTGTTAATCATTTTTCGTCGATTAGAGTTTTGAAAACTTGATATTCATAAGTTTCTGCAGATTAGTGTTTCGGAATCTTGATATTCATCATTTTTGCAATTGAGTGTATCGAGAACATGATTTTCTTGTTAATCAGTTTTTTCCGATGTGTGTTTCGAAAACTTGATATTCATCAGTTTTCGTCGGTGAGTGTTTCGAAAAGATGATAGTCACCAGTTTTGACCAATGAGTGTTTCGAAAACATGATTTTCTTGTTAATCAATTTTCGCCGATAAGTGTTTCAAAAAGTTGATATTCATCAGTTTTGCCAGTGAGTGTTTCTAAAACATGATATTCATCAGTTTTTGCCAATGAGTGTTTCAAAAACTTGATTTTCTTGTTAATCAGTTTTCGCCGATGAGTGTTTTGAAAAGTTGATATTCATCAGTTTTCGCTGATTAGGGTTTCAAAAACATGATACTCGTCCGTTTTTGCCAATGAGTGGTTTAAAAACTTGATTTTCTTGGTAATCAATTTTCGCTGATAAGTGTTTCCAAAACATGATATTCATCAGTTTTCGCCGGTGAGTGTTTCAGAAACTTGATATTCATCAGTTTTTGCCAATGAGTGTTTCGAAAACTTGATTTTCTTGTTAATCAGTTTTCACCAATGAGTGTTTCAAAAACTTGATATTCATCAGTTTTCACCAATGAGTATTTCAAAAACTTGATTTTCTTGTTAATCAGTTTTCGCCGGTGAGTGTTTCAAAAACTTGATATTCATCAGTTTTCGCCGGTGAGTGTTTCAGAAACTTGATATTCATCAGTTTTCACCAATGAGTGTTTCGAAAACTTGATTTTCTTATTAATCAGTTTTCGCCGAGGAGTGTTTCGAAAAGTTCATATTCATCAGTTTTCGTTGGTGAGTGTTTCGAAAACATGATATTCATTAATTTTCGCCAATGAGTGTTTTGAAAACATAATTTTCTTGTAAATTAGTTTCCGCCGAAGAGTGTTTCGAAAACTTGATATTCATCAGTTTTTGCCAATGAGTGTTTCGAAAACTTGATTTTCTTGTTAATCAGTTTTTGCCGATGAGTGTTTCGAAAAGTTGATATTCATCAGTTTTCGCTGATTAGGGTTTCGGAAACTTCATATTCATCAGTTTTTGCCAATGAATGTTTCGAAAACTTGATTTTCTTGTTAATCAGTTTTCACCGATGAGTGTTTCGAAAACTTGATATTCATCAGTTTTAGCCGGTGAGTGTTTCGGAAACGTGATATTCTTCAGTTTTTGCCAATGAGTGTTTCGAAAACTTGATTTTCTTGATAATTAGTTTTCGCCGAGGAGTGTTTCAAAAACTTGATATTCATCAGTTTTCGCCAATGAGTGTTTCGGAAACTTGATTTTCTTGTTAATTAATTTTCGCCAATGAGTGTTTTGAAATCTTGATATTCATCAGTTTTTGCCGGCGAGTGTTTCGAAAACTTGATATTCATCAGTTTTCGGTAATGAGTGTTTTGGAAACTTGATTTTCTAGTTAATCAGTTTTCGCCGATGAGTATTTCGAAAAGTTGATATTCAACAATTTTCGTCGGTGAGTGTTTCGAAAGCATGATATTCATCAATTTTCGCCTATGAGTGTTTTGAAAATTTGATTTTCTTGTTAATTAGTTTTCATCGAAAAGTGTTTCGAAAAATTGATATTCATCAGCTTTCGCCAATGAGTGTTTCGAAAACTTGATTTTCTTGTTTATCAGTTCCCGCCGATTAGTGTTTCGAAAACTTGATATTCATCAGTTTTCGCAGATGGGTGTATCGAAACTTGATATCATCAGTTTCGCCAATGAGTGTTTCGAAACCTTGATTTTCTTGTTACTCAGTTTTCGCAGGTGAGTTTTTCGAAAACTTGATAATCATCAATTTTCGCCAATGAGTGTTTTAAAAACTTGATTTTCTTGTTAATCAGTTTTCGCCGATGAGTGTTTCAGAAACTTGATATTCATCAGTTTTCGCCAATGAGTGTTTTAAAAACTTGATTTTCTTGTTAATCAGTTTTCGCCGATGAGTGTTTCGAAAACTTGATATTCATCAGTTTTCGTCGGTGAGTGTTTCGAAAACTTTATATTCTTCAGTTTTCATCAAGGAGTGTTTTGAAAACTTGATTTTTATGTTAAACAGTTTTCGCCGGTGAATGTTTCGAAAACTTGAAATTCATCAGTTTTCGCCATTGAGTGTTTAGAATACTTGATTTTCTTGTTAATCGGTTTTGGCCGATGACTATTTCGAAAACTTGATACTTATCAGTTTTCGCCGGTGAGTGTTTTGAAAACATGATAGTCATCAGGTTTTGCCAATGAGTGTTTCGAAAACAAGATATTCATCAATTTTCGCCGGTGAGTGTTTTGAAAACAAGATATTCATCAATTTTCGCCAATGAGTGTTTCGTAAACTTTATTTTCTTGTTAATCAGTTTTCGCCGATGAGTTTTTCTAAAACTTGATTCATCAGTTTTCACAGTTGAGTGTTTCGAGAACTTGGTATTCATTAGTTTTCGCCAATGAATGTTTCGAAAACTTGATTTTCTTGTTAATCAGTTTTCGCCGATGAGTGTGTCGAAAACTTGATATTCATTAGTTTTCGCTGATTAGTGTTTTGGAAACTTTATATTCAACAGTTTTTGCCAATGAGTGTTTCGAAAACTTGATTTTCTTGTTAATCAGTTTTCGCCGATGAGGGTTTCGAAAATTTGATATTCCTCAGTTTTCGCCAGTGAGTGTTTCGGAAACTTGATATTCTTCAATTTTCGCCAATGAGTGTTTCGAAAACTTGATTTTCTTGTTAATCAGTTTTCGCCGATGAGTGTTTCGAAAGCTTGATATTCATCAGTTTTCGCCAATGAGTGTTTCGAAAACTTGATTACGTTGTTAATCAGTTTTCGCCGATGAGTGTTTCGAAAATATAATATTCATCAGTTTTCGCCAATGAGTGTTTCGAAAACTTGATTTTCTTGTTAATCAGTTTTCGCCGATGAGTGTTTCAAAAACTTGATATTCATTATTTTTCGTCTATGAGTTTTTCGAGAACATGATATTCATCAGTTTTCGCCGATTAGTGTTTCGAAAACCTCATATTCATCAGTTTTCGCAATTGAGTGTTTTGAACACTTGATTTTCTTGTTAATCAGTTTTCGCCGATGAGTGTTTCGAAAACTTAATATTCATCAATTTTCGCCAATGAGTGTTTCGAAAACGTGATTTCCTTGTTAATCAGTTTTCACCGATGAGTGTTTCGAAAACTTGATATTCATAAGTTTTCGCCGGTGAGTGTTTCGAAAACTTGATATTCATCAGATTTCACTGATTAGGGTTTTAAAAACTTGATATTCATCAATTTTCGCCAATGAGTGTTTCGAAAACTTGATTTCCTTGTTAATCAGTTTTCGCCGATGAGTGTTTCGAAAACTTGATATTCATCAATTTTCGTCGGTGAGTGTTTGGAAAACTTGATATTCATCAGTTTTCTCCAATGAATGTTTTGAAAATTGATTTTCTTGTGAAACAATTTTCGCCGATGAGTGTTTTGAAAACTTGATATTCATCAATTTTCGCCGATTAGTGTTTTGGAAACTTGATATTTATCAGTTTTCGCCAATGAGTGTTTCGAAAACTTGATTTTCTTCTTAATCAGTTTTCGTCGAGGACTATTTCAAAAACTTTATATTCAACATTTTTTGCCAATGAGTGTTTCGAAAACTTGATATTCATAAGTTTTCGCCGGTGAGTGTTTCAGAAACTTGATATTCTTCAGTTTTCGCCAATGACCGTTTCGAAAACTTGATTTTCTGGTTAATCAGTTTTAGCCGATCAGTGTTTCGAAAGGTTGATATACATCAGTTTTCGCCGGTGAGTGTTTTGAAAACATGATATTCATCAATTTTCGCCAACGAGTGTTTCATAGACTTGATTTTCCTGTTAATCAGTTTTCGCCGATGACTGTTTCGAAAACTTGATATTCATCAGTTTTTGCCGGTGAGTGTTTCGAGAACTTGATATTCATCTGTTTTCGCCATTGAGTGTTACGAATATTTGATTTTCTTGTTCATCAGTTTTCGCCGATGAGTGTTTCGAAAACTTATACTCATCAGTTTTGCCTTATTAGGGTTTCTGAAACTTGATATTCATCAGTTTTCGCATATGAGTGTTTCGAAAACTTGATTTTCTTGTTAATCAGTTTTCGCCGATGAGTGCTTCAAAAAAATGATATTCATCAGTTTTCATCGGTGAGTGTTTCGAAAACTTGACATTCTTCAGTTTTCGCCAATGAGTGTTTCGAAACCTTGATTTTCTTGTTAATCAGCTTTCGCGGGTGAGGTTTTCGAAAAGTTGATATTCATCAGTATTCGCCAACGAGTGTTTCGAAAACTTGATATTCATCAGTTTTCGCCAAAGAGTGTTTCAAAAACTTCATTTTCTTGATGATCAGTTTTCGCTGAAGAGTGTTTCAAAAACTTGATATTAATCAATTTTCGCCGATTAGTATTTCGAAAACTTGATATTCATCAGTTTTCGCAATTGAGTGTTTTGAAGACTTGAATTTCTTGTTCATCAATTTTCGCCGATGAGTGTTTCGAAAACTTGATATTCATCTGTTTTCGTCGATGAGTGTTTCAAAAACTTGATATTCATCAATTTTTGCCAATGAGTGTTTCGAAAACATGATTTTGTTGTTAATCAGTTTTCGCCAGTGAGTGTTTCGAAAACATGATATTCATCAATTTTGCCGATGAGTCTTTCGAAAACTTGATATTCATCAGTTTTTGCAAATGAGTGTTTCAAAAACTTGATTTTCTTGTTGATCAGTTTTTGCCAATGAGTGTTTTTAAAACATCATATTCGTTGATTTTCGGAGGTGAATGTTTCGAAAACTTGGTATTCATCAGTTTTCGCCAATCAGTGTTTTGAAAACTTGGTTTTCCTTTTAATTACTTTTCGTCAATGAAGTTTTCGAAAACGTGATATTCATCAGTTTTTGCCGGTCAGTGTTTCAAGACCTTGATATTGATCAGTTTTTGCCAATGAGTATTTTAAAAACTTGATTTTCTCGTTAATCACTATTCGCCGATGAGTATTTCGAAATCTTGATATGCATCAGTTTTCACTGATTAGGATTTCGGAAACCATATATTCATCAGTTTTCGCCAATGAGTGTTTTGAAAACTTGATTTTCTTGTTAATCAGTTTTCGCCGATGAGTGCTTCGAATACTTGATATTCATCAGTTTCGCCGGTGAGTATTACGGAAACTTGATATTTTTCAGTTTACGCCAATGAGTGTTTCGAAAACTTGATTTTCTTGTTAATCAGTTTTCGTCGGTGAGTGTTTCGAAAACTTGATATTCATCAATTTTCGCCGATGAGTGTTTCAAAAACTTGATATTCATAAGTTTTCGCTGGTGAGTGTTTCGAAAACTAGATACTCGTCAGTTTTCACCGATGAGTGTTTTGAAAACTTGATATTCATCAGTTTTTGCCGATGAGTGTTTCAGAAACATGATATTCATCAATTTTCACCAATGAGTGTTTTGAAAACATGATTTTCTTGTTAATCAATTTTTGCCGATGAGTGTTTCGAAAACTTGATATTCATTAATTTTCGCCAATGAGTGTTTCGAAAACTTGATATTCATCAGTTTTCGCCAATGAGTGTTTCGTAAACTTGATTTTCTTGTTAATCAGTTTTCGCCGATGAGTGTAACAGCCGCCTCTCCCAATGATGTAATTAATTGTTTGCTAAATGAATTAAGGTTTTTGTATGTGTTTGATGCATCTAGAAGCATGTAAACTTGTATTAGAAGTAGGTTAATTATGTTAGAGGGATTTGAATGAAAAGAAAAGAAGGGTTAGATGGAAGAGGACTTAGGTGTAAGGAAAAGCTTGATGGGGGACGTAATTCATAATTTTAGCTTAGAGTCATAGTGACCAACAGAATTTTGAATACTTCCCGCCTGAGTGTCAAGGTAGAGTGATTAAATCTTTTTTTAATGAAAACAATGAATTGAGTAGAATTAAATACTTAAATGCAAGGAAATAATGTTTAGGGGTGAGTCACCACTTAATTGACACTTAAGGATAGGGAGGAGCTGCCACCTCTCCACACACTCACCATTTTCATCAACTGGAGAGAGAGAGAGGTAGAGAGAAGGAAGAGAAGAGCTTGAAGGGGAAGCTAGAATTCGGACTAGGGCTCGATCCAGCTGGAGAAATTGATAAGATAACAAATACACATCACAAGAAACACAATCTAGCTTGGAGTTAAGGTAATCATGGCTTCCGACTCTCACTTTTTGAAATTTAAGATTTTGCTTGAAAATGGCCAATTTCTGAATTTGTACTTATGGGCCGAAATAGAGAGTACAAACCTGCATTTCTATGATTTTGGAACTCAGATGGATGCCTATTGATATGTGCATGTATCTCTGAATGCTAACCATGAAGATTTAGAAATGGGTTTTGGCTATGGGTTTTGGTAGCATGTTCATAATTAAATCTAAGGAAGTATAAGCATGTTTGGGCTAAGATTGTTCATGGGTTTTGTCATGTTTATGCTTGAGAATGTTTTGAACACCTTGCATGTATTTGGATGATGAATTTTGGGTTGGAAAATGTGATTTAAAGGTTTTGCGAAAACAGGGCAGAGACACAACAGTCGACTGATAGCCTCTAACAGTCGACTGTCGTGCCCAGAAATTCAAAGAAATTTAAGACAGAGGCACAACAGTCGACTGGTAGGCTTAGTAGTTGACTGCTGTGTTCTTATCTCATCATATTTTTCTAGATTTTCCAGAAATACATAGGGCTGTCGACTGCCATGCCCAATCAGTCGACTCCCATGTTCTTGATTCATGAAAAACCCAGACTCAACCCAGAAATTCAATTTTATAAATATTTAATTGTTGAAGGTCTCAAAAGTAAGCAACCGACTGCTATGCTTGGGACAGTCGACCGATGGAACATAGAGAGCTATCAGTCGGCTGGTAAGTTCTAGCAGTTGACTAATAAGTTACTGCCTCTTTTTATATATTTTTCAAAGAGTGAACAGTCGACTGATGTCCTGAAGCAGTCGACTGATACAGGGCAGATTATGAAAATGTTCTACATCTTACGAAACAAAGTTTTAAGAGCCCTATTACATTCTTAAACTTAATTTTAAAGGATTAAAGGACAATATGGGACATAAATTGAGGGAAATAACATAGTAAAAAGAAAAGAGAGCTAAGTATTTCATATACATTCTTTGTAGAAGAAGAAGTCCATAATCGATTGACCAATTGTCGGTATGGGATGGCCGTTGGGATTTCCACGGTTGGACCATAATATGGGATGGTAAAGCATCCAATCGATTGATGATGAAAATTTACGAAAACACCGTGTTGGTTGTTTAATTTTAAGCTAGTAGACTCTATAAGGCCAAATCAACAGTGACATGCTTAAAATTAGATTAACCACGATTGAGACTATTTCTTTACAATGTATGTACATGAGAATAGCATATCAAGGGATAAAATCGTGATCCTTTAGGAAAGATACCTTGTGTCTTAAGGCAATGAGAGGTCATGGACAAAATGGTGATCCTTTGGGAAAGATGCGTTGTATCCTATGAATGTATGGTTAAGGGTAAAAGTGTGACCCTTCGGGGAAGAGGCATTGTACCCTATGAATGAATGAATGATAAAGGATAAAATTGTGACCCAAGAGGGGAAGATGCATTATATCCTATGAATGTAATGGATAAAACTGTGACCCATACGGGAAGATCAGTGTGTCAAATGAATGAAATGGATAAAACTGTGACCCATAGGGGAAAACCAGTGTGTCAAAAGAATGAATGGATATGTGTGAGTAGTTGTTAGACAGCTCTCCCGATTCTTAAAGATTTTATGAAAGATTAGGGTTAAATACCCATATGTTTTAAATGCTTGTTATTTCCATGTTTTATGAAATGATGATGAATGTTAATGAAATGTCCATATTGCCATGAAATGTTCAAAATGTGAAGTATAATGATTGTGCCATACCATAACATGCCAACCGTATGCATGTTTAATTGATACATTGATGATGATATATGGCATAATATGTTTTAAAGTTAATGATAATGGTGCATCCAGTATTTTATGATATAAAATGTAATGAGAAATGCAGTGATTTTCTCTATTGTGATACAGTGGTACACATTAACAGTTTTGGAAACAGGTTGCCATGATTACTGGGATTATGATCTTATGGTTATGTTGATGTGTATCATATGCTTAGGTACATAGTTACGCTAAAGGCTAGGCTGGAGTGGAGGCACGATCCAATACAAGGCTGGATTATAGTTATTAGTGATGTAGTAGTGCATGTAGTTACATATCTGACCCCTACTCAGCCTGTCTGACTTTATGATGGATGTTTATATATGATTTTGAACTCTCCAATCCCTTGACCTTGTGCCTTATATGTTTTTGGAAAGGCCATAGAGGTTACTAGATGGTATGTATAGAAAGGGAAGGAGTCATATTATGTTAATATATGGATAGTTTGTATGTATGTATGAACTAGAGTTCTTATCCACTCGTAGGTTAAGGACTAAGATCTTAAGATGCTTGCTATCTCTAGATCTTTTTCCTTCTCAGGACTCGAGTTGACTTTGACCATGATGGATGTATCTATAAATATATATATATATATGAAAGTATGTAACGATGTATGTAAAAGTTTATGATAGTAAATATGGTTAATTGATTATGTATGTAGAGATTATACTTTACGCTTCCGCTTAAGAGACGAGTGAGATACTCGAAAGATAGAACATAAACCAACTCAATCTAATTAGTCTATTTGGAAAAAGTTTTAATAAATTCGGGTAAGAAATGTAGTAACACACCAATTTTAGATAACCATATGCTAAAAATGGACGTAGGGAATTGGGGAGTTACAATGAGTGTTTCGAAAACTTGATATTCATCAGTTTTCGCCGGTGAGTGTTTCGGAAACTTGATATTCTTCAGTTTTCGCCAATGAGTGTTTCGAAAACTTGATATTCATTAATTTTCGCCAATGAGTGTTTCGAAAACTTGATTTTTTTGTTATTCAGTTTTCGCATGTGAGTGTTTCGAAAACTTGATATTCATTAGTTTTTGCCGGTGAGTGTTTCGAAAACTTGATATTCATCAGTTTTCGCGAATGAGTGTTTCGAAAATTTGATTTTCTTGTTAATCAGTTTTTGCCGATGAGTGTTTCGAAAACTTGATATTCATCAGTTTTCGCCGGTGAGTGTTCCGAAGACATGATATTCATCAGTTTTCGCGAAGGAGTCATTCGAAAACTTGATTTTCTTGTTAATCCGTTTTAGCCGGTGAGTGTTTCGAAAACATCATATTCATCAGTTTTCGCCAATAAGTGTTTTGAAAATTTGATTTTCTTGTTAATCAGGTTTCGCCGATGAGTGTTTCGAAAACTTGATATTTATCAGTGTTCGCAGGTGAGTGTTTCAAAAACTTGATATTCATCAGTTTTCGCCAATGAGTGTTTCGAAAACTTGATTTTCTTGTTAATCAGTTTTCGTCGATGAGTGTTTCAAAGACTTGATATTCATTTATTTTTGCTGATTAGACTTTTGAAAACTTGACATTCATCAATTTTCGCCAAAGACTGTTTCGAAAACTTGATATTCATCAGTTTTAGCCGATGAGTCTTTCGAAAACTAGATTTTCTTGTTAATTATTTTTCGCCGATGAGTGTTTCGAAAACTTGATATTCATCAGTTTTCGCCAGTGATTTCGAAAACATGATATTCACCAGTTTTCGCCAATGATGTTTCGAAAACTTGATTTTCTTATTAATCAGTTTTCGCCGATGAGTGTTTCGAAAAGTTGATATTCATCCATTTTCGGCGGTGAGTGTTTCGAAAACATGATATTCATCAGTTTTCGCCAATGAGTCTTTCGATAACTTGATTTTCTTGTTAATCAGTTTTCGCCGGTGAGTGTTTCGAAAACTTGATATTCATCAATTTTCGCCGATGAGTGTTTCGAAAACTTCATTTTCTCGTTAATCAGTTTTCGTCAATGACTGTTTCGAAAACTTGATATTCATCAGTTTTCGCCAATGAGTCTGTCGAAAAATTGAATTTCTTGTTAATCAGTTTTCGCCGGTGAGTGTTTTGAAAACATGATATTCATCAATTTTCACCAATGAGTGTTTCAAAAACTTGATATTCATCAGTTTTTGCCAATGAATGTTTCAAAAACATGATTTTCTTGTTAATCAGTTTTCGCCGATGAGTGTTTCGAAAACTTGATATTCATCAATTTTCGCTGATTAGTGTTTTAGAAACTTGATATTCTTTAATTTTCGCCAATGAGTGTTTCGAAAACATGATATTCATCAGTTTTCACCAATGTGTGTTTCGAAAACTTGATTTTCTTGTAAATCAGTTTTCGCCGATGAGTGTTTCGAAAATTGATATTCATCAGTTTTCACCAATGATTGTTTTGAAAACAAGATTTTCTTGTTAATCAATTTTCGCCGATGAGTGTTTCGAAAACATGATAATCATCAATTTTCGTCGAAAAGTGGTTTGGAAACTTGATATTCCTCAGTTTTCGCAATTGAGTATTTCGATAACTTTATTTTCTTGTTGATCCGTTTTCACCGTTGAGTGTTTCGAAAACTTGATATTCATCAGTTTTCGCCAATGAGTGTTTCAGAAACTTGATATTCTTTAGTTTTCACCGATGAGTTTTTCAAAAACTTGATATTCATCAGTTTTCACTGATTAGTGTTTTGGAAACTCCATATTCATCAGTTTTCGCCAATGAGTGTGTAGAAAACTTGATTTTCTTGTTAATCAGTTTTCGCCGATGAGTATTTTGAAATCTTGATATTCATCTGTTTTTGCGGGTGAGTGTTTCTGAAACTTGATATTCCTCTGTTTTCGCCAATGAGTGTTTCGAAAACTTGATTTTCTTGTTAATCAGCTTTTGCCAATGAGTGTTTCGTAAACTTGATATTCATCAATTTTCGCCAATGAGTGTTTCGTAAACTTGATATTCGTCAATTTTTGCCAATGAGTGTTTCGAAAACATGATTTTCTTGTTAATTAGTTTTCACCGACGAGTGTTTCGAAAACTTGATATACATCAGTTTTCGCCGATTAGTATTTCGGAAATTGATATTTATCAGTTTTCGCAATTGAGTGTTTCGAAAACTTGATTTTCTTGTTAATCAGTTTTCGCCGATGAGTGTTTCGAAAACTTGATTTTCTTGTTAATAAGTTTTCGCCGATGAGTTTTTTGAAAACATCATATTCATCAGTTTTTGTAGGTGAGTGTTTCGAAAACATGATATTCTTCAGTTTTCGCCAATGAGTGTTTCCAAAACTTGATTTTCTTGTTAATCAGTTTTCGCCAATGAGTGTTTCAAAAACATGATATTCATTAATTTTTACCGATTAGTGTTTCGAAAACTTGATATTCATCAGTTTTCGCCAATGAGTGTTTCGAAAACTTGATTTTCTTGTTAATCAGTTTTCGCTGGTGAGTGTTTCAAAAACTTGATATTCATCAGTTTTTGCCGATGAGTGTTTCAGAAACTTGATATTCATCAATTTTTGCCAATGAGTGTTTCAAAAACATGATTTTCTTGTTAATTAATTTTTACCGATGAGTGTTTCAAAAACTTGATATTCATCAGTTTTCGCCAATGAGTGTTTCGAAAACATGATTTTCTTGTTAATCAATTTTTGCTGGTGAGTGATTTAAAAACTTGATATTCATTAGTTTTCGCCAATGAGTGTTTCGGAAACTTGATATTCTTGTTAATCAGATTTCGCCGGTGAGTGTTTCGAAAACTTGATATTCATCAGTTTTCGCCAATGATTATTTCGAAGACTTGATTTTCTTGTTAATCAGTTTTCGCCGGTGAGTGTTTTGAAAACTTGATATTCATCAGTTTTCGCCAATGAGTGTTTCGAAAACTTGATTTTCTTATTTATCAGTTTTCGCCGGTGAGTGTTTCGAAAACTTGATATTCATCAGTTTTCACCAGTGAGTGTTTCGGAAACTTGATATTCATCATTTTTCGACAATGAGTGTTTCGAAAACTTTATTTTCTTGCTAATCAATTTTCGCCGATGAGTGCTTCGAAAACTTGATTTTCTTATTTATCAATTTTCGTCGATGAGTGTTTCGGAATATTGATATTCATCGGTTTTCGCCGATGAAGGTTTCGATAATTTAATTTTCTTGTTAATCAATTTTTGCCAATGACTGTTTCGAAAACATGATATTGATCAGTTTTTACCAGTGAGTCTTTCGAAAACATGATATTCTTATTTATCAGTTTTCGCTGATGAGTGTTTCGATAACTTGATATTCATCAATTTTTGCCAGTGAGTGTTTTAAAAACTTGATTTTCTTGTTAATCAGTTTTTGCCGATGAGTGTTTCGAAAACTTGATATTCATCAGTTTTCGTTGATAAGTGTTTCGAAAACTTGATATTCATTGGTTATGTCAAATGAGTGTTTCAAAAAGATGATTTTCTTGTCAATTAGTTTTCACCGGTGAGTGTTTCGAAAACTTGATATTCATCAGTTTTCGCCGGTGACTGTTTCAAAAACTTGATATTCATCAGTTTTTGCCGGTGAGTGTTTCGAAAACTTGATATTCTTGTTAATCAATTTCTGCCGATGAGTGTTTCGAAAACTTGGTATTCATTAGTTTTCGCCGATTATTGTTTCGGAAAGTTGATATTCATCAGTTTTCGCCAATTAGTGTTTCGAAAACTTGATTTTCTTGTTAATCAATTTTTGCCGATGAGTGTTTCGAAAACTTCATAATCATCAGTTTTCGCCAATGTGTGTTTCGAAAACATGATTTTCTTGTTAATCAGTTTTCGCCGATGAATGTTTTGAAAACTTGATATTCATTAGTTTTCGCCGATTAATGTTTAGGAAACTTGATATTCATCAGTTTTCGCCAATAAGTGTTTCAAAAACTTGATTTTCATGTTAATCAGTTTTCGCTGGTGAGTGTTTCCAAAACTTGATATTCATCAGTTTTCACCAATGAGTGTTTCGAAAACTTGATTTTCTTGCTCATCAGTTTTCGCCGATGAGTGTTTCGAAAACTTGATATTCATCAGTTTTCGCCGATGAAGGTTTCAAAAACTTGATTTTCTTGTTAATCAGTATTCGCCGATGAGTGTTTTGAAAACTTTATATTCATCAGTTTTTGCTGATTAGTGTTTTGAAATCTTGATATTCATCAGTTTTCGCCAATGAGTGTTTCAAAAACTTGATTTTCTTTTTAGTCAGTTTTCGTCGATGAGTGTTTCGAAAACTTGATATTCATCAGTTTTCGCTGGTGAGTGTTTCGGAAACTTGATATTAACTAGTTTTCGCCGAGAAGTGTTTCGAAAACTTGATATTCATCAGTTTTCATTAATTAGTGTTTCGGAAACTTGATATTCACCAGTTTTCGCAAATCAGTGTTTCGAAAACTTGATTTTCTTGTTTATCAATTTTTGCCGATTAGTGTTTCGAAATCTTGATATTCATCAGTTTTCGCCAATGAGTGTTTTGGAAACTTGATATTCATCAGTTTTCGCCAATAAGTGTTTCGAAAACTTGATTTTCTTATTAATCAGTTTTTGTCGGTGAGTGTTTTGAAAACTTGATATTCATCAGTTTTTGCCAATGAGTGTTTCAGAAACTTGATATTCATTAGTTTTCGCCAATGAGTGTTTCGAAAACTTGATTTTCTTATTAATCAATTATTGCCAATGATAGTTTCAAAAACTTGATATTCATCAGTTTTCGCCTATGAGTGTTTCAGAAACTTGATATTCATCAGTTTTCGCCGATGAGTGTTTCAAAAACTTGATTTTCATTAGCTCTCGTCAATGTGTGTTTTGAAAACTTGATTGTTCTTGTTAATCAGTTTTTGCCAGTGAGTGTTTCGAAAACTTGATATTCATAAGTTTTCGTCGGTGAGTGTTTCGAAAACTTGATATTCATCAGTTTTCGTGAATGAGTGTTTCGAAAACATGATTTTCTTCTTAATTAATTTTCGCTGATAAATCTTTAGGACACTTGATATTCATCAGTTTTTGCCGATTAGTGTTTCGGAAACTTGATATTCTTCAGTTTTCGCCAATGAGTGTTTCGAAAACTTGATTTTCATCAGTTTTCGCCCGTGAGTGTTTTGAAAACTTGGTTTTTATTGTTAATTAGTTTTCATCGATGAGTGTTTCGAAAACTTGATATTCATCAGTTTTCGCCGATTAGTGTTTCAAAAACTTGATATTCATCAGTTTTCGCCAATGAGTGTTTCGAAAACATGATTTTCTTGTTAATCAGTTTTTGTCGATGAGTGTTTCGAAAACTTGATATTCATCAGTTTTCGTCGATTAGTGTTTTGAAAACTTGATATTCATCAATTTTTGCCAATGAGTGTTTCGAAAACTTGATTTTCTTGTTAATCAATTTTCGCCGATGAGTGTTTCGAAAACTTGATATTCATTAGTTTTCGCTGGTGAGTGTTTTGGAAACTTGATATTCATCAGTTTTTGCCAATGAGTGTTTCAAAAACATGATTTTCTTGTTAATCACTTTTCGCCGGTGAATGTTTCGAAAACATGATATTCATCAATTTTTACAAATGAGTGTTTCAAAAACTTGATTTTCTTGTTAATCAGTTTTCGCCGATGAGTGTTTCAAAAACTTGATATTCATTAGTTTTCGCCGATGAGTGTTTCAAAATATTGATTTTCCTGTTAATCAATTTTTGTCGGTGAGTGTTTCGAAAACTTGATATTCATCAGTTTTCGCCGATGATTGTTTCGGAAAGTTGTTATTCATCAGTTTTCGCCAATGAGTGTTTCGAAAACTTGATTTTCTTGTTAATCAATTTTTGCCGATGAGTGTTTTGAAAACTTGATATACATTAGTTTTCGCCGATTAGTGTTTCGGAAATTTGATATTCATCATTTTTCGCCAATGAGTGTTTCGAAAACTTGATTTTCTTGTTAATCATTTTTCGCCGATGAGTGTTTTGAAGACTTGATATTCATCAGTTTTTC
>JAAIUW010000263.1:0-38234 GCA_014851425.1 Senna tora | reverse complement strand
GTTTCCGAAACACTAATCGACGAAAACTTATGAATACATGTTTCGAAACACTCATCGGCGAAAACTGATTAACAAGAAAATCAAGTTTTCGAAACACTCATTGGCGAAAACGGATGAATATCAAGTTTTCGAAACACTCATTGGCGAAAACTGATCAATATCAAGTTTTCGAAACACTCATTGACGAAAACTGAAGAATATCTTGTTTCCAAAACACTAATCGGCGAAAACTGATTAAAAAGAAAATCTAGTTTTCGAAACACTCATTGGCGAAAACAGATGAATATCATGTTTCCGAAACACTAATCGACGAAAACGTATGAATATCATGTTTTCGAAACACTCATCGGCGAAAACTGATTAACAAGAAAATCAAGTTTTCGAAACACTCATCGGCGAAAAGTGATCAATATCAAGTTTTCGAAACACTCATTGGCGAAAACAGATCAATATCAAGTTTTCGAAACACTCATCGGCGAAAATTGATTAACAAGAAAATCAAGTTTTCAAAACACTCATAGGCGAAAACTGATGAATATCAAGTTTTCGAAACACTCACCGTGGAAATATGACGAATATTACGTTTTCGAAACACTCATCGGCAAAAACTGATTAACAAGAAAATCAAGTTTTCCAAAGACTCATTGGCGAAAACTGATGAATATCAAGTTATAGAAACACTCACTGGAAAAAATTGATGAATATCAAGTTTTTGAAACACTCGTCGGCGGAAACTGATTAACAAGACAATCAAGTTTTTGGAAAACTCATTGGCAAAATTTGATGAATATCAAGTTTTCGACACACTTGTCGGCGAAAACTGATGAATATCAAGTTTTCAAAACACTCATCGACGAAAATTGATTAACAAGAAAAACAAGTTTTCGAAACACTCACTGGCGAAAACAGATGAATATTAACTTTTCGAAACACTCACCGGCAAAAACTTATGAATATCAAGTTTTCAAAACACTCACCGGCGAAAACTGATGAATATCAAGTTTTCGAAACACTCATTTGTGAAAACTGATTAACATGGAAATCAAGTTTTTGAAACACTCATTGGTGCAAATTGATGAATATCTAGTTTTGGAAACACTCACCGGTGAAAATTGATAAATATCAAGTTTTTGAAACACTCATTGGCGAAAACTAATTAACAAGAAAATCAAGTTTTCGAAACCCTCATTGGCGAAAACTGATGAATATCAAGTTTCCGAAAAATTGATCGGTGAAAACTGATGAATATTAATTTTTCGAAACACTCATCGGCGAAAACTGATTAACAGGAAAATCAAGTTTTCGAAACACTCATTGGCGAAAACTGACGAATATCAAGTTTTCGAAACAGTCACCGGTGAAAACTGATGAATATCAAGTTTTCGAAACACTCATCGGCGAAAACTGATTAACAACAAAATCACGTTTTCAAGACACTCTTTGGAGAAAACTGATGAAAATCAAGTTTTCGAAACACTCAATGGCGAAAACTGATTAACAAGAAAATCATGGTTTTGAATCACTCATTGCCGAAAACTGATGAATATCAAGTTTCCGAAACACTAATCGACGAAAACTGATGAATATCAAGTTTTCGAAACACTCATTGGCGAAAATTAATGAAAATCAAGTTTTCGAAGCACTAATCGACGAAAACTGATGAATATCAAGTTTTTGAAACACTCATCGGCGAAAACTGATTCACAAGAAAATAAAGTTTTTGAAACACTCATTGGCGAAAACTCATGAATATCCAATTTTCGAAACACTCACCGGCGATAACTGATTCACAAGAAAATCAAGTTTTCGAAACACTCATTGGCGAAAACTGACGAATATCAAGTTATCGAAACAATAACCGGTGAAAACTGATGACTAAAAAGTTATCAAAACACTCATTAGCGAAAACCTATTAACAAGAAAATCAAGTTTTTGAAACACTCATCATCGAAAACTGATTAACAATAAAATCAAGCTTTCGAAACACTCATTGGTGAAAACTGATGAATATCAAGTTTTCAAAATACTCACCGGCAAAAACTGATGAATATGAAGTTTTCGACCCACTCGCCGGCGAAAACTGATTAACAAAAAAATAATGTTTTCGAAACAGTCATTGGCGAGGACTGATGAATATCAAGTTTTCGAAACACTCACCAGCAAAAACTGAGGAATATCAAGTTTTTGAAACACTCATTGGCGAAGACTGAATAACAAGAAAATCATGTTTGCGAAACACTCGTCGGCGAAAACTGATGAATATCAAGTTTTTGAAACACTCACCGGCAAAAACTGATGAATATCCAGTTTTCGAAACACTCACCGGCGAAAACTGATTAACAAGAAAATCAAGTTCTCGAAAGACTCATTGGCGAAACCTGATGAATATCGAGTCTCTGAAACACTAATCGGCGAAAACTGATGAATATCAAGTTTTCGAAACACTCATCGGCGAAAACTGATTAACAAGAAAATAAAGTTTTCGAAACACTCACTGCCGAAAACTGATGAATATCAAGTTTTCAAAACACTGATCGGTGAGACCTAATCAACAAGAAAATCAAGTTTTCGAAACACTCATTGGGGAAAACTGATGAATATCTTGTTTTCAAAACACTAATCGGCGAAAACTACTGAATATCAAGTGTTCGAAACATTCATCGACGAAAACTAATTAACAAGAAAATCAAGTTTATGAAGCACTCATTGGCGAAAACTCATGAATATCAAGTTTCCGAAACACTCACCAGTGAAAACTAATGAATAATAAGTTTTCAAAACACACATTTGCGAAAACTGATCAACAAGAAAATAAAGTTTTCGAAACACTCATCGACGAAAACTGATTAACAAGAAAATCAAATTTTTGAAACACTCATTCGTGAAACCTGATGAATATCTAGTTTTTGAAACACTCACAGGCGAAAACCGATGAATATCAAGTTTTTGAAACACTGGTCAGCCAAAACTGATTAACAAGAAAATCAAGTTTTCGAAACACTCATTGTTGAAAACAGATGAATATCAAGTTGTCGAAACACTCACCGACGATAACTGATGAATATCAAGTTTTTGAAACACTCACCAGCGAAATCGTATGAATATCAAGTTATCGACACACTCATCAGCGAAAACATATTATCAAGAAAATCAAGTTTTTGAAACACTCATTGGCGAAAACTGATGAATATCAAGTTTTCGAAACACTCACCGGCGAAATCTGATTAAGAAGAAAATCAAGTTTTCGAAAAACTCACCAGGAAAAACTGATGATTATCAAATTTTTGAAACACTCACCGGTAAAAACTGATTAACAAGAAAATCAAGTTTTCAAAACACTCATTGGTGAAAACCGATGAATATCACGTTTCCGAATCAAGTTTTTGAAACACTCAACAGCGAAAACTGATGAATATCAAGTTTTCGACTCACTTATCGGGGAAACCTGATTTACAAGAAAATCATGTTTTCGAAACTCTCAGTGGCGAAAATTGATGAATATAAAGTTTTTGAAACACTCACCTGCGAAAACTGATGAATATCAAGTTTTCGAAACACTCATCAGCGAAAACTGACCAATATCAAGTTTTCGAAACACTCATCGGCGAAAACTGATCAATATCAAGATCCGAAACACTCATCGGCGAAAATTGATTAACAAGAATATCAAGTTTTCAAAACAGTCATTGGGAAAAAACTGCTGAACATCAAGTTTTCAAAACACTCACTTGCGAAAACTGATGAATATAAAGTTTTCGAAACATCTTCAGCGGAAACTGATCAACAAGAAAATCATGTTTTCGAAACACTCGTCGGCGAAAATTGATTACAAAGAAAATCAACTTTTCGAAACACTCACCGGCGAAAATTGATGAATATCAACTTTTTGAAACACTCATCGGCGAAAACTGATTAACAAGAAAATGAAGTTTTCGAAACAATCATTGGCGAAAACTGATGAATATCAAGTTTTCGAAACACTAATCGCCGAAAACTGATCAATATCATGTTTTCAAAACACTCACTGGCAAAAACTGATTAACAAGAAAATCAAGTTTTCGAAACACTCATTGGCGAAAATTGATGAATAACAAGTTTACGAAAGACTCACCGACGAAAACAGATGAATATCAAGTTTTCGAAACACTCATCGACAAAAACTGATTAACAAGAAAATCATGTTTTCGAAACACTCATTGGCAAAAACTGATGAATATCAAGTTTCCGAAACACTAATCGGCAAAAACTGATGAATATCATGTTTTCAAAACACTCATCGGCGAAAACTAATTAACAACAAAATCACGTTTTCGAAACACTCATTGGCGAAAACTAATGAATATCAAGTTTCCGAAACACTCACCGACGAAATCTGATTAACAAGAAATCAAGTTTTCAAAACACACACAGGCGAAAATTGATGAATATCATGTTTTCGAAACACTCATTGGCGAAAACAGATGAATATCAAGTTTCCGAAACACTCCCCGGCGAGAACTGATGAATATCAAGTCTTCAAAATAATCATCGGCGAAAACTGATTAACAAGAAAATCAAGTTTTCGAAACACTCATTGGCGAAAACTGATGAATATCAAGTTTTCGAAACACTCACCGGCAAAAATTGATTAACAAGAAAATCAAGTTTTCGAAACACTCATCGGCGAAAACTGATTAAAAAGAAAATCTCGTTTTCAAAACACTCATTGGAGAAAACTGTTGAAAATCAAGTTTTCGAAACACTCATCGGCGAAAACTGATTAACATGAAAATCAAGGTTTCTAAACACTCATCGGCGAAAGCGGATGAATATCATGGTTTCGAAACACTCACCGACGAAAACTGATGAATATCAAGTTTTCGAAACACTCACCGGCGAAAACTAATTAACAAGAAAATCAAGTTCTGGAAAGACTCATTGGCGAAACCTGATGAATATCGAGTTTCTAAAACACTAATCGGCGAAAATTGATGAATATCAAGTTCTCGAAACACTCATCGGCGAAAACTGATTAACAAGTAAATCAAGTTTTCGAAACACTCATTGGCGAAAACTGATGAATATCAAGTTTCTGAAACACTCATTGGCAAAAACTGATGAATATCAAATTTTTGAAACACTCACCGGCGAAAACTGATGAATATCATGTTTTTGAAACACTCATCGGCGAAAATGGATGAATATCAAGTTTTCGGAACACTCATTCGCGAAAACTGGAGAATATCAAGTTTTCAGAACACTCACCGACGAAAACTAATGAAAATCAAGTTTTAGAAACACTCATCAGCGAAAACTGATCAATATGATGTTTTCGAAACACTCATTGGCAAAAAATGATGAATATTAAGTTTCCGAAGCACTCACTGGCGAGAACTGATGACTATCAAGTCTTCAAAACACTCATCGGCGAAAACTGATGAATATCATGTTTTCGAAACAATCACCGGTGAAATATGATGAATACCAAGTTTTCAAAACACTCATTAGCAAAAACTGATTAACAAGAAAATCAAGTTTTCGAAACACTCATTGGTGAAAACTGATGAATATCAAGTTTTCAAAATACTCCCCGGAGAAAACTGATGAATATCAAGTTTTCGACACACTCGTCAGCGAAAACTGATTAACAAAAAAATAAAGTTTTCGAAACACTCACCGGCGAAAACTGATGAATATCATGTTTTCGAAACACTCACCGGCGAAAACTGATTAACAAGAAAATCAAGTTTTCGAAACACTCATTGGCGAAAATTGATGAATATCAAGTTTTCGAAACACTCATCGGCGAAAACTGATTAACAAGAAAATCATGTTTTCGAAACACTCATTGGCAAAAATTGAAGAATATCAAGTTTCCAAAACACTCAACGGCGAAAACTGATTAAAAGGAAAATCAAGTTTTCGAAACACTCATTGGCGAAAACTGTTGAAAATCAAGTTTTCGAAACACTCATTGGCGAAAACTGATTAACATGAAAATCAAGGTTTCGAAACACTCATTGGCGAAAGCTGAGGAAAATCAAGGTTTCGAAACACTCAGCGGCGAAAAATGATGAATATTCAGTTTTCGAAACACTCACCGGCGAAAACTTATTAACAAGAAAATCAAGTTCTCGAAAGACTCATTGGCGAAAACTGAGGAATATCAAGTTTCCTAAGCACTAATCGGCGAAAACTGATGAATATCAAGCTTTTAAAACACTAATCGGTAAAAACTTATTAAGGACAAAATCATGTTTTCGAAACACACACTAGCGAAATTAATGAATCTTTAGTTTTCTAAACTCTGACAAGCAAAAACTGATGAATATCAAGGTTTGAAAACATTGATCAGTGAAACCTGATTAAGAACAAAATTAAGTTTTCGAAACACTCATTGGCAAAAAATGATGAATATCAAGTTTCCGAAACACTAATCGGCGAAAACTGATGAATATCAAGTTTTTGAAACATTCATCGATGAAAACTAATTAACAAGAAAATCAAGTTTATGACACACTCATTGGCAAAAACTTATGAATATCAAGTTTTCAAAACACTCATTGGCGAAAATTGATTAACAAGAAAATAAAGTTTTTGAAACACTCATCGGCGAAACCTGATTAACAGGAAAATCAAGTTTTTGAAACACTCATTGGTGAAAACTGATGAATATATAGTTTTTGAAGCAATCACCGGCGAAAATCGATGGATATCAAGTTTTCGAAACACTCATCGACGAAAACTGATCAACAACAAAATCAAGTTTTCGAAACACTCATTGGCGAAAACTGAAGAATATCAAGTTTTCGAAACAATCACCGGTGAAAACTGATGAATAACAAGTTCTCAAAACACTCTTTAGCGAAAACTGATTAACAAGAAAATCAAGCTGTCGAAACACTCATCGTCAAAAACTGATGAATATCAAGTTTTTGAAACACTCACCAGCGAAAACTGATGAATGTCAAGTTTTCGCCACACTCATCGGCGAAAACTTATTAACAAGAAAATCAAGTTTTCGAAACACTCATTGGCGAAAACTGATGAATATCAAGTTTACGAAACACTCACCGACGAAAACTAATGAATATCATGTTTCCAAAACACTCATCGACGAAAACTAATTAACAAGAAAATCAAGTTTTTGAAACACTCATTGGCGAAAACTGATGAATATGAAGTTTCCAAAACACTAACTGGCAAAAACTGATGAATATCAAGTTTCCGAAACACTCATCGGCGAAAACTGATGAAAATCAAGTTTTCGAAACACTCATCGGCGAAAACTGATCAATATCAAGTTTTCGAAACACTCATTGGCGAAAACTGATTAATATGAAAATCATGTTTTCGAAACACTCATTGACGAAAACTGAAGAATATCTTGTTTCCGAAACACTAATCGGCGAAAACTAGAGATTATCAAGTTTTCGAAACAATCACCGGCAAGAACTAATTAAAATCAAGTTTTCAAAACACTCATCGGAGAAAACTGATCAATATCAAGTTTTCGAAACACTCATTGGCGAAAACTGATTGACATGAAAATCAAGTTTTCGAAACACTCATTGACGAAAACTGTAGAATATCATGTTTCCGAAACACTAATCGGCGAAAACTGATGAATATCAAGTTTTCGAAACACTCATCGGCTAAAAGTGATTAAAAAGAATATCTAGTTTTCGAAACACTCATTGGTGAAAACTGATGAATATCAAGTTTTCGAAACACTCATCGGCGAAAACTGATGAATATCAAGTTTTCGAAACACTCATCGGCGAAAACTGATTAACAAGAAAATCATATTTTTAAAACACTCATTGGCGAAAACTGAAGAATATCAAGTTTTCGAAATACTCACCGATAAAAACTAATTAACAAGAAAATCAAATTTTTGAATCACTCATCGGCGAAAAGTGATGAATATCAAGTTTTCGAAACACTCATCGGCGAAAACTGATGAATATCAAGTTTTTGAAACACTCATTGGAAGAAACTGATTAACAAAAAAATCAAGTTTTCGAATCACTCATTTGCCAAAACTGATGAATATCAAGTTTTCGAAACACTCACCGGCGAAAACGAATATCAAGTTTTCGAAACACTCATCGGCGAAAACTGATTAACAAGAAAATCAAGTTTTCGAAATAGTCATTGGCGAAAACTGATGAATATCAAGTTTTCGAAACACTCATTTGCGAAAATTGATTAACAAGAAAATCAATTTTTTGAGACACTCCTTAGGGAAAAGTGATGAATATCAAGTTTTCGACACACTCCTCGGCGAAAACTGATTAACAAGAAAATCAAGTTTTTGAAACACTCATGGGCGGAAACTGATGAATATCAAGTTTTCGAAACACTCATCGGCCAAAACTGATTCACAAGAAAATCACGTTTCAAAACACTTATTGGAGAAAACTGATGAAAATCATCTTTTCGAAACACTCATCGGCGAAAATTGATTCACAAAAAAATCAAGGTTTTGAAACACTCATTGGCGAAAACTGATGAATATCGAATTTTCAAAACACTCACTAGCAAAAACTGATGAATATCAAGTTTTCAAAACACTCATCGGCGAAAACTGATTAAGACGAAAATCAAGTTTTCGAAACACTCATTGGCGAAAACTGATGAATAGCAAGTTTTCGAAACACTCATCGGCGAAAACTGATGAATATCAAGTTTTCGAAACACTCATCGGTGAAAACTGATTAATAAGAAAATAATGTTTTCGAAACACACACTGTAACGTCCTAGTTTCTTTATTGATTTTAGTTGCGGAATTAGGTTATTTACAAAACTTCTTGAAAACCCGGTCTAATTTTCCTTTCATGAAGTTAAGTGTTTCCCAAGGATCGCTTACTCTCGGTTGGTTACTTTAACCTAAGAAACTAGAAGTTACATGTTTGAAACTCTCGCGCTCTCCCAAAATTCACATACCAACAAGGTTAACTGGAATTGAGGTACTATACCTCTGCATATTACCTAAACAATTAAAACCTAAGTTCACGGCATATAATCCATACAGACATATATACATACAAACATAAGTATCAAAGTTAGTGGCTCGCAGGCCCAAAATAGTAAGTACTAAGTCTAAACTAGAGTGACATCAGAGTCACTGCCAAAATTGTGAGTCAGCTCCTGCTACCTGTCCACCTCACCCCTTTCTAAGTCCCTGGGGCATTCTCAACCGAAGGGAAGAAGAAAAGGACGTTAACCGCCTTCAGGACTTGGAAGTATCCCAAGAGGGGTACCTCCAGGAGCTCTACCTCAATCTCCAGCAACAGAATGTACCTGGGCATCTGAACACACTAACGTAATGAGATATAAAATCCCAGTAACATAGATTACCAATTTTATATATAAAAACTAATTAGTGGTTCAGCTGCATTCCTAAGAATACAGAAAAAATGCTTCCTTCTCAATCAACAGATAATTTAAACATAATACACATTGATTACAAGATATTTCCAATCATACAAAGGGTCATGCTGAAAACTGTAAACAGATGAAAAATCATTTTCAGTTTCAAAACATGCATATTTACCACTATATGCCAATTTTTAGTCATGCCAGTATTTTCAAAATGTTCATGTTTACCTCTACATGCAACCGTCAAGTCTCCCGGTGTGCGCACAAAGTTAGAACCTTAGGATCACCAGTCCCGGACTGGATTATTTCCTCACTAGTTGCTAGGCAGCTACGTCCCGGATGCATTCCTAGCCAGCCTAGTGTGTCCTTTTCATACAGATCAAATTATACATTATAATTTTTATCCACAGGTAATGTTTACTCAGTTGCCAAATACATTGCCTCTCCAGGGCATCAAAACACAATCATTGCCTCTCCAGGGCAGAAATACATAATCATTGCCTCTCCGGGGCGGAAATACAAATATTGCCTCTCCAGGGCAATTTACCATTTTACCCTTCCAGGGCATATGCACATCAGAATGCAGATGCATGCTCAAAAGCCTGCCCTCCAAGGCATTTTCAGTTCACAGATGCTTGCAAAAGTTCATTTTCATGATTTGGATGCCACACACTTAAATAGCCTGATAAAATCAATAATTTCAACCATTGGTCAACAAAAGTCAACCAGAAGTCAACCATATTGTCAAATATACCTTACATAACAAGTAACAGGCATAACTAGCAATTTAAGCATCCAAAGGTCATGAAATTTTACCACAATCATCATTAATACATACTCAATAGCTTTAACCAATTTTCCAGTAAAGACAATTGCATTTGGACCCTTAAATTCACAAATCATTTCAAAGGAGTCCATTTCTTTAAAATAAGGAATTCAAAGCATATCTTCAAGCAATTTGACTTCACTTGGTCACCAAAATGATCAATTAGGACCTGCTACACACACCCAGAAAATCCCAGCAGAATTGAACCAGAATTTCGGTAGAAATAGGACTTTTCAGTTTTTTAGCAAGTTTTTCTTGCAAATTAGTCCCTATTAACACCCAAATTCTGTTCTGGGTTGTTTCAAGTCAAAACCAGAGTGCAGCAAGTACCTAAAAGCTAATTGGGACTTGCTCATGCAGTTTCCACAGAAAAATAGCAACCAGAACACATACTTTTGCAGCAAAACAGATAAATTCTCCTAAAAATCAACTTGAGCATAAAAAGAGGTTAGAGGCCACTCTGACCACCTCCCTGCCAACACATAGGTACATACATATATATAAAACCAGAAAGTACAGGAATTTCACCACAGATAGCTCAGTTTACACAGATTCTGAAATAGGGGCAAAAACAGAAAAATCAGTTCAGTTTAGTCCCTACTACCTCTCTTTTTCTGTTTTAAGCTCTTACCTGCCCATCCTGGTGCCTCCCAAGCATATTTAGACAACTTGTGACTTGCACAACAAGTTGGTGCAGTCACATTAGTACAGAGCTACTGTTTCTGCACAATTTTCCTTCCTTTTTGCCATTTTTCTTATCTTTTAGTTCCTCTAGTTACTTAGGGTGCCTAAACCAGATTAAACAGAAGTTCTAGAGCATTTACAGGGTGACTAGCTAACTAGAAGGTTCCAAAGAAAAAGAATCACCAAAGCTCACAGCCACACTCAGCATGTTTGAATCTCAAGACCCCACTTTGACATTCCTAGGCTTTCCCATATAATTGATTTAAGCTACCAGCAAGCTTTTCTTGGGGCCATGCCAGCTAGAACACTAACCATGATGTACTCATAAAAAGGAAATGCAACTTTGATGCCTTATTCTGTAAAACTTAGGCTATTCTTTCGAAAATCACACCTCACTGGTTATTTACCCTCCATAAGTTTCAAAACAGAATTTTAGCATTAGGTAAGTGCATTTTTCAACATGTAGCTACTGTGAAAATACAGAAGGTACATGGAGAAGAATACCCCCACTTTCCAGCTGTGATTCAAAGAGGGTTTTCCAAACATTTTATTTCCAAGAGTTCATGCCCTCTTTGTTTTTAACATAGCAAATTTTTCCTATTTGTTTTCTTGCCATCACTGTACTCTTTCACTAGCATTTTACCAAAGAATTGCAAGGAGATAGAAAATTTACAGCAAATGGCAGTAATGAAAATCCAATGCAGTTTCTATGTGAAGAAGTAATTTCAGTTTTAGAATTCAATCTCATGCTCATGATTCCTTTTCTACTTTCAAACCAGACATTCATCCTACCCTCTTCTTACCAGAAACTAACCTTCCCAATTCCCTTAGAAAAATTAACAGCAACCAAATTTACAGAAATAAGAAAATGCCATAGTGATTTCCAGCAAATAACATTGACAACCTTACTTCTAGCAAAAGGACATTTTCAAAGTTAAAAGCTGAAATTCATCACTGTCAAACCAGAAACTTACTGAGTCACCACAACAAATCCTATCCACTAAGAGGTGCTAATAACATTTACTTAAACATATCAAGTCAATTCAGGACTCAGAACATCAGAGACACAAAGTTCAGCAAGCATATAGTTCAATCATCAAGAATAGCATTTTTAGCAGAAAAATTCACAAGTTTTTGAGGCTCTGAACCCTTGTACGGAAGCCTCTGATCATACATGCATTGAGTGGATTTTGAATATTATACTCTTAGCTTTCGAATGACTACTCACACGCTCAAATTGGATAACAGATGAAGGAGATATGCCCCATGGAAGCTTCACTGCCCAAAACAGGGCATTCTGTGGCAGCCTCGGGAAAATGAGTCATAGAGGCTCGTACCACCGTTTCTGGTGGATGCTCTTGGCTCAGTGATGGAGAAGAAAGGGTAACATTACGTTACCTTGATTTCCAGAAGAAGAAACACGGATTTGGACCTCTGAATGGCTTGGGCAAATTGGTGGAGACAAAATAGAATTCTGGTGTGTGGTGAGTGTGAACTTTCAGCTCCTATCTCTTCCTCCAGCTGCTAACTCTCGAATTCCCAGCTTCTCCACAGCTCCAGCTACCTCCCTGAACCCTCAACTCACAACTCTCAGCTCTGGTTTTTCGTTTTGCCTGCTAATGCCCTCTCTCAACCGGTTTCCTTCCTTATATAAGCCTTAAGCCATGTGAAAATCTAATTATTAGTGGGATTATGTGTTGGCTGGATGGGGCTCGTGGGTTAGCATTAGGACACATATTAAGGGGTGCTGACACTTCTTAAGGGCTTGTTTGGGTGGTGATTAATTACTTAAGTCTCGGGTAGGCCTTGATCTAGGTGCATTAGTGGTTAATGCTTAAGAGCTTGCCTAATTTAAGCTACACCTCATATTGCCTCGGGTTTCCAGACTCAATTCACTAATTTTAATCTTGTGTTTCTGCTTACTTAAGTTGCTGGATGTAGTAACTACCTTGATTGGGTTTTTAATTGGCTTTAAAATTATTAAATTCGGTTACAAGCTCTTAAAGGCATTGAAAGGGGTTAATTTGTCATAAGTTTCTTATTTATTGCCACTTTTAAAATATGACACTCACTTAATTGTGTTTGTTTTTTATTTAAATTCATGGCTGGCATTTGTAGGATAGTTTAGGGTGTCTCTAAGTGATTAAATTGGGCTTCCTTAGGCCTTAAGTAAGCTAAAGGGGTTAAAGCTCTCATTTTTCAGTTCTTTCATTTTAGTCCTGAATTTTTACTAGAAAAAAATGTGTCCTTTTAGGACTTTTCTTGAGGTTAGGGTCCCTTAGCTAGGTCTTAGGGTATCTCTAGAGTGTCCTAGGGTATCTTTCTAGGGTCAAATAGGTCTTTTCTGCCCTATTTCACTTACTAAAGAAAAGGGTTAAAACTAACTTATTCTTTTCAATTTAGTCCCTAGTGTTATGGTTAATGTTCCTCTGGTCATTTTTCTCTGGTTTTTGGGTCTCTTGACCTCTGGTTAGGGTTTCATAAACTCAATTACAAACAAAAACAAAAGCAAATACATCCAAACACTCAAAAATCAAAAAGTCAAACAATTTAAAGAAAAGTCAACACAAAAGTCAACAACATAGAAAAATCAACACTTTGACTTTTTGGTCAAAGTTGAGTTTCCATTTTTGGGATGTTACAATACTCCCCCCCTTATTGGAATTTTGCCCACAAAATTCTAAGAAAAGTACCTGCGAATAATGCCGGATATTGTTGTCTCATGTCCTCTTCGCGTTCCCAAGTCATTTCCTGTGTCGAAACATCTTGCCACAACACTTTGACTAATGGAACGGTCTTACTCCGAAGTTGTCTGGTTTCAAACTCCAGAATCTTCACAGGGACTGAGGGGTAAGTTAAATTTTCTTTTAATTCTATCGGCTCAGTTTTGAGTATGTGTGTGGGGTCAGGAATGTATTTTCGGAGTTGAGAAACATGAAATACGTTGTGAAGGTAGGACAACTTTGGGGGTAGGGCTATTTGATATGCCGCCAGACCGATTCTCTTAAGAATCTGATAGGGACCTATGAATCTCGGATGTAATTTATGTGCTTTTAGTGATCTTCCTATGCCTGTGATTGGGGTTACTTTGAGGAATACATGGTCTCCCTCATTGAACTCCAGTGGTTTCCTCCTCTTATTGGCATAATTCTCTTGCCTTTGTTGGGCAACTCTCATCTTATCCCTAATCATACGGAGTTTTTCCGTAGTTTGGCAAACTATTTCCGGCCCTAGCACTCTCTCCTCACCGACTTCCGTCCAACACAGTGGAGACCTACACTCTCTTCCATAGAGAGCTACATACGGTGTCATGCCTATACTTGAGTGATAGCTATTGTTGTAGGCAAATTCTACTAGTGGCAAGTAGGCATCCCATGTGCCTTCTTGTTCTAGTGCACATGATCGAAGCATATCCTCGAGAGTTTGGATTGTTCTCTCGGACTGACCGTCAGTCTGAGGATGGTATGTTGTGCTAAACCTCAACTGTGTCCCTAAGTCTTTCTGTAGAGCTTGCCAGAATCGTGAAGTGAATCTGGGATCTCTGTCGGACACTATACTGGTAGGCACTCCGTGAAGTCTCACTACTTCCTTAATGTAGATTTGGGCTAGTTTTTCTAAAGAAAATGTGATCTTGATGGGTAAAAAGTGAGCGGACTTTGTGAGTCTATCCACAATTACCCAGATCGCATCATTACCGGAAGGGGTCCTAGGCAGTCCTACTACGAAATCCATGGTAATTTGGTCCCATTTCCACTCGGGTATGGCTAAAGGTTACAGCATCCCCGAGGGTTTTTGATGTTCTATTTTGACCTGTTGGTAGGTCAGACACTTACCCACGTGCTCGACTATGTCTTTCTTCAGCCCTGGCCACCAAAATTTCTTTTTCAGGCCTTGGTACATCTTGGTCATACCGGGATGAATAGTGTACATGCTCCTATTGGCTTCATCTAAAATCTTATTCCTTAACTCAGGGTCGCTAGGAATCACTATCCTATCCCTAAACAATAGTACCCTATCTTCTGATTCGTAAAAGTCAGATTGTTTTCTTAAGACATCTAGGGCTTCATCCTTAATTTGGGCTTCCTTGATTTGAGCCCGTAGGTCACACTCAATCCTAAACTCACTCATCTCTAACTTTTCATCCGCCAACATAGTATTCAAGCCTAGGTCTCTAAACTTCTCAATCATTTTCATTTCTTCGACCATTAAGTGGGCTACTTGAATCGATTTCCTACTCAAGGCATCGGCAACTACATTGGCTTTCCCCGAGTGGTACTTAAGTTCGAAGTCATAATCCTTTAATAAATCTACCCACCTCCTCTGCCTCATATTCAACTTCTTCTAATAAAAAAGATACTTAAGGCTTTTATGGTCACAAAAGATGGTAAACCTAGCTCCGTATAGTAGGTGTCTCCAAATTTTTACTGCAAAGATTACGGCCGCTAGTTCTAGGTCATGTGTCGGGTAGTTCTCTTCGTTTGGCTTAAGTTGTCGTGAGGCATATGCCACCACTTGCTTATTTTGCATAAGCACACAGCCAATTCCTTTCCTTGAGGCATCAGTGTATACCTCGAAAGGCTCCGATGGGTCAGGTATGGTGAGCACAAGGGGTGTGGTCAACCTATTCTTCAGAGTTTGAAAACTTGTTTCGCACTTTGCCGACCATTTGTAAGGTGTGTTCTTTCGGGTTAGTCTGGTCATAGGGAGGGCTATCTCCGAAAATCCCTTTATGAATCTCCTATAATACCCGGCTAAACCCAAAAAGCTTCTAATTTCGGTTACAGTTTGGGGTTTCTCCCAATTCCTCACGGTCTCCGTCTTACTAGGGTCTACAGCTACGCCTTGCCTATTGATCACATGCCCTAAAAACTTCACTTCTTCTAACCAAAACTCGCATTTCTCTATTTTGGCGTATAGCTGTTTCTCTCGTAGTACTTGCAATATTAATGCAAGATGTTCTTGATGCTCTTCTTTACTCCGAGAGTAAATCAGAACGTCATCAATGAACAATACGACGAATTGATCTAAGTAAGGTCGGAAAATGCTGTTCATGTAATCCATGAACACCGCAGGGGCATTGGTCAGCCCGAATGGCATCACTAGGAACTCATAGTGGCCATAGCGCGTTCTAAACGCGGTCTTAGGGATATCTTCCTTCTTAACCCTAATTTGATGGTACCCTGATCTAAGGTCAATCTTTGAAAACACAGTCGCTCCTCGCAACTGGTCCAACAAATCATCTATGCGGGGTAAGGGATACTTATTTTTTATGGTCACCTTATTTAACTGCCTATAGTCTATACAAAGTCTAAGGCTTTCGTCCTTCTTTTTCACAAAGAGGACTGGGGCTCCCCCAGGGGAGACACTAGGTCTGATAAACTCCTTGCTCAACAAGTCGTTTATTTGGGCCTTCAGTTCCTGCAACTCAGGTGGGGCCACACGGTAAGGTGTGATTGATATGGGTCCGGATCCAGGCATAAGATCTATGGAAAACTCTATCTCTCTCTCTGGAGGTAACTCATGTATTTCATCAGGGAAAACATCACTGAAATCCCTGACCACTGGAATTAAACTAATTTTCTCTTCTAGACTCACGGTTCTAGGTTCTTTGGCAGTACAGGCATTTAAATAGATCACTGATTTAGCAGCGCAATCTAGCACAGCACGATTCTTAGATAACCAATCCATTCCTAAGATTATGTCTATGGTGGACATGTTCAAGCAGATAAGGTTGGCATGAAAAGTTTAGAATTAATAGTAATGGGGTAGTTTAGACAAACATGGGTGGCAATCAATCTTTTCCCCAAAGGGGTGGAAACATGCAATTCATATAACAGGGGTTGGGTAGAAAGATGTAGGTTTGTACACATGTTTCAGAAATAAAAGAATGGGTGGCTCCTGAGTCAAATAGAACTTTAAAATTTATGTTTTGAATCTTACCCGTGCCCTCTATGAGATCCTCGGTTTGTTCGTTGACAACCCCGTCCAGAGCAAAGACTCTTCCAACAGCCGGTGTTTGGTTTCCGCTTCCTGCATGATCATTGACCCTGCATGACCTGGCAAAATGTCCTGTCTCCTCACACCGGTAGCAAGTTAGGCAGGGTTGAGTAGGGTGATGTTCCCTATTGCACTTAGTGCATCGAGGACGGTTCACTCCAGCTGGGGCAGTTTTGCTGGTACTTCCCTGGGTAGGTTTGAAATTTGGCTTCCTCACATTCAGGTTATTTTGGGGTCTCCGGTTGAATCTCTGGTTGACTAAGGGCCTATCACTCAAATTTTTGCTAATGATACGGCATTTGTTTACTAGTTCCGCATAGTTCTTTATTTCTAGCGGGGCTACTTGGGTCTTTATGTTTAGGTCTAACCCAGCTTCAAACTGACTCGCCTTCCATCCCACATCATGCCTAAACTTCAGGTAAGTGGAGAATTTGGCAAGTTCCTCAAACTTGGCCAAATACTCATCAAAGGGTCTCCCCCTCTGTTTCAACTGCAGAAACTCAATTTCTCTTTCTTTCTTTACGCTCTCCGGATAGTATTTTGCTAAAAAGGCTTCCCTAAAAGTTTCCCAGGTTAAGGGGTGATTCCTACCCTCGAGTAGCTGTCTGGCTCCTTGCCACCAGTACTCAGCCTCACCTTGCAGTTGGTAGACTGCAAAGGTTAGCTTTTGTGGATCGGGGGTATGAAGTACATTAAATAGTTTTTCTAGTTCCCTCAACCATTCCTCAGCCACAACAGGGTCGTAGGTACCTCTGAAAACAGGAGGCCTAGCCTTCTGAAATTCAGCCCATCCCATGTTATTACCCTCATGATGTCCATTGTCATGTTGATCATGGTTGTGGTTACCATGGGTCTGGCGAAGCACCTCGGTAGTTGCTGAGGCCTGATCTCTCATGGCTTGTGCCATGTTTTCAAATGCGTTCATCATCTGACGCACCATGTCATTTTCAGGTTGCCTATTGTTGGCACCGTTCCTTCTATTTTCCATAGCTTTCTGCTAAACAAAAATATCACTAAGGTGATCAATCTCAATAATATTGTTAAATAGAGAAAAATACAGCAAGTAGAGGAAATATGCAACAGTCTAGGGTTCCTAGCACATTCGTAGACTCAATTTACTCAAACTGGCATGCTCAGCTGAGTTTATCCAATCAGTGTCTATGCTAGGCTATTCTACCTACGATTTAGCAAGGTTCTAATAACCGTGCTCTGATACCATAATGTAACGTCCTAGTTTCTTTATTGATTTTAGTTGCAGAATTAGGTTATTTACTTAACTTCTTGAAAACCCGGTCTAATTTTTTTCTTTTTCCTTTCATGAAGTTAAGTGTTTCCCAAGGATCGCTTACTCTCGGTTGGTTACTTTAACCTAAGAAACTAGAAGTTACATATTTGAAACTCTCGCGCTCTCCCAAAATTCACATACCAACAAGGTTAACTGGAATTGAGGTACTATACCTCTGCATATTACCTAAACAATTAAAACCTAAGTTCACGGCATATAATCCATACAGACATATATACATACAAACATAAGTATCAAAGTTAGTGGCTCGCAGGCCCAAAATAGTAAGTACTAAGTCTAAACTAGAGTGACATCAGAGTCACTGCCAAAATTGTGAGTCAGCTCCTGCTACCTGTCCACCTCACCCCTTTCTAAGTCCCTGGGGCATTCTCAACCGAAGGGAAGAAGAAAAGGACGTTAACCGCCTTCAGGACTTGGAAGTATCCCAAGAGGGGTACCTCCAGGAGCTCTACCTCAATCTCCAGCAACAGAATGTACCTGGGCATCTGAACACACTAACGTAATGAGATATAAAATCCCAGTAACATAGATTACCAATTTTATATATAAAAACTAATTAGTGGTTCAGCTGCATTCCTAAGAATACAGAAAAAATGCTTCCTTCTCAATCAACAGATAATTTAAACATAATACACATTGATTACAAGATATTTCCAATCATACAAAGGGTCATGCTGAAAACTGTAAACAGATGAAAAATCATTTTCAGTTTCAAAACATGCATATTTACCACTATATGCCAATTTTCAGTCATGCCAGTATTTTCAAAAAAGTTCATGTTTACCTCTACATGCAACCGTCAAGTCTCTCCAGGACCTGTTACAACTGGTTAAACCATTACCATCAATTCAAAAACCAATCTAATGAAACAGGACAATGCCGACTTACCATTTAACACTATGGAAAGCCTACCCAATAGGGCTAACAGGTAATTACCTAACATCCCAGGACGTCCCCCGGTGTGCGCACAAAGTTAGAACCTTAGGATCACCAGTCCCGGACTGGATTATTTCCTCACTAGTTGCTAGGCAGCTACGTCCCGGACGCATTCCTAGCCAGCCTAGTGTGTCCTTTTCATACAGATCAAATTATACATTATAATTTTTATCCACAGGTAATGTTTACTCAGTTGCCAAATACATTGCCTCTCCAGGGCATCTAAACACAATCATTGCCTCTCCAGGGCAGAAATACATAATCATTGCCTCTCCGGGGCAGAAATACAAATATTGCCTCTCCAGGGCAATTTACCATTTTACCCTTCCAGGGCATATGCACATCAGAATACAGATGCATGCTCAAAAGTCTGCCCTCCAAGGCAATTTCAGTACACAGATGCATGCAAAAGTTCATTTTCATGATTTGGAGGCCACACACTTAAATAGCCTGATAAAATCAATAATTTCAACCATTGATCAACAAAAGTCAACCATAAGTCAACCATATTGTCAAGTATACCTTGCATAACAAGTAACAGGCATAACTAGCAATTTAAGCATCCAAAGGTCATGAAATTTTACCACAATCATCATTAATACATACTCAATAGCTTTAACCAATTTTCCAGTAAAGACAATTGCATTTGGACCCTTAAATTCACAAATCATTTCAAAGGAGTCCATTTCTTTAAAATAAGGAATTCAAAGCATATCTTCAAGCAATTTGACTTCACTTGGTCACCAAAATGATCAATTAGGACCTGCTACACACACCCAGAAAATCCCAGCAGAATTGAACCAGAGTTTGGGTAGAAATAGGACTTTTCAGTTTTTTAGCAAGTTTTTCTTGCAAATTAGTCCCTATTAACACCCAAATTCTGTTCTGGGTTGTTTCAAGTCAAAACCAGAGTGCAGCAAGTACCTAAAAGCTAATTGGGACTTGCTCATGCAGTTTCCACAGAAAAATAGCAACCAGAACACATACTTTTGCAGCAAAACAGATAAATTCTCCTAAAAATCAACTTGAGCATAAAAAGAGGTTAGAGGCCACTCTGACCACCTCCCTGCCAACACATAGGTACATACATATATATAAAACCAGAAAGTACAGGAATTTCACCACAGATAGCTCAGTTTACACAGATTCTGAAAAAGGGGCAAAAACAAAAAAATCAGTTCAGTTTAGTCCCTACTACCTCTCTTTTTCTGTTTTAAGCTCTTACCTGCCCATCCTGGTGTCTCCCAAGCATATTTAGGCTACTTGTGACTTGCACAACAAGTTGGTGCAGTCACATTAGTACAGAGCTACTGTTTCTGCACACTTTTTCTTCCTTTTTGCCATTTTTCTTATCTTTTAGTTCCTCTAGTTACTTAGGGTGCCTAAACCAGATTAAACAGAAGTTCTAGAGCATTTACAGGGTGACTAGCTAACTAGAAGGTTCCAAAGAAAAAGAATCACCAAAGCTCACAGCCACACTCAGCATGTTTGAATCTCAAGACCCCACTTTGACATGCCTAGGCTTTCCCATATAATTGATTTAAGCTACCAGCAAGCTTTTCTTGGGGTCATGCCAGCTAGAACACTAACCATGATGTACTCATAAAAAGGAAATGCAACTTTGATGCCTTATTCTGTAAAACTTAGGCTATTCTTTCGAAAATCACACTTCACTGGTTATTTACCCTCCATAAGTTTCAAAATAGAATTTTAGCATTAGGTAAGTGCATTTTTCAGCATGTAGCTACTGTGAAAATACAGAAGGTACATGGAGAAGAATACCCCCACTTTCCAGCAGTGATTCAAAAAGGGTTTTCCACACATTTTATTTCCAAGAGTTCATGCCCTCTTTGTTTTGAACATAGCAAATTTTTCCTATTTGTTTTCTTGCCATCACTGAACTCTTTCACTAGCATTTTACCAAAGAATTGCCAGGAAATAGAAAATTTACAGCAAATGGCAATAATGAAAATCCAATGCAGTTTCTATGTGAAGAAGTAATTTCAGTTTTAGAATTCAATCTCATGCTCATGATTCCTTTTCTACTTTCAAACCAAACATTCATCCTACCCTCTTCATACCAGAAACTAACCTTCCCAATTCCCTTAAAAAAATTCACAGCAACCAAATTTACAGAAATAAGAAAATGCCATAGAGATTTCCAGCAAATAACATTGACAACCTTACTTCTAGCAAAAGGACATTTTCAAAGTTAAAAGCTGAAATTCATCACTGCCAAACCAGAAACTTACTGAGTCACCACAACAAATCCTATCCACTAAGAGGTGCTAATAACATTTACTTAAACATATCAAGTCAATTCAGGACTCAGAACATCAGAGACACAAAGTTCAGCAAACATATAGTTCAATCATCAAGAATAGCATTTTTAGCAGAAAAATTCACAAGTTTTCCAGGCTCTGAACCCTTGTACGGCAGCCTCTGATCATACATGCATTGAGGGGATTTTGAAGATTATTCTCTTAGCTTTCTAATGACTTCTCACACCCTCAAATTGGATAACAGATGAAGGAGATATGCCCCATGGAAGCTTCACTGCCCAAAACAGGGCATTCTGTGGCAGCCTCGGGAAAATGAGTCATAGAGGCTCGTACCACCGTTTCTGGTGGATGCTCTTGGCTCAGTGATGGAGAAGAAAGGGTAACACTATGTTACCTTGATTTCCAGAAGAAGAAACACGGATTTGGACCTCTGAATGGCTTGGGCAAATTGGTGGAGACAAAACAGAATTCTGGTGTGTGGTGAGTGTGAACTTTCAGCTCCTATCTCTTCCTCCATCTGCTAACTCTCGAATTCCCAGCTTCTCCACAGCTCCAGCTACCTCCCTGAACCCTCAACTCACAACTCTCAGCTCTGGTTTTTCGTTTTGCCTGCTAATGCCCTCTCTCAACCGGTTTCCTTCCTTATATAAGCCTTAAGCCATGTGAAAATCTAATTATTAGTGGGATTATGTGTTGGCTGGATGGGGCTCGTGGGTTAGCATTAGGACACATATTAAGGGGTGCTAGCACTTCTTAAGGGTTACGGTTCCTAGTGTTAGGGTTAAGGTTCCTCTGGTCAGTTTTCTCTGGTTTTTGGGTCTCTTGACCTCTAGTTAGGGTTTCATAAACTCAATTACAAACAAAAACAAAAGTAAATACATCCAAACAATCAAAAATCAAAAAGTCAAACAATTTAAATAAAAGTCAACACAAAAGTCAACAACTTAGAAAAGTCAACACTTTGACTTTTTGGTCAAAGTTGAGTTTCCATTTTTGGGATGTTACACACACTGGCGAAAACTAATGAATCTCTATTTTTCTAAACACTCACTAGCGAAAACTGATGAATATCATGGTTTTGAGACACTAATTGGCAAAAACTAATTAAGAAGAAAATCAAGATTTTGAATCACTCATTAGCGAAAACTGATGAATATCAAATTTTCAAAACACTAATTGGCGAAAACTGATGAATATCAAGTTTTCGAAACACTCACTGGCGAAAACTGATGAATATCAAGTTTTTGAAAGACTCACCGGCAAAAACTAATTAACAAGAAAGTCAACTTTTCGAAACACTCATCGGCGAAAACTCTATAACAAGAAAATCAAGTTTTCGAAACACTCATTGGCAAAAACTGATGAATATCAAGTTTTCGAAACACTAATGGGCGAAAACTATTGAATATCATGTTTCCAAAACACTAATCAAGTTTTAGAAACACTCAACGCCGAAAACTGATTAGAAAGAAAATCAAGTTTTAGAAACACTCATTGGCGAAAACTGATGAATATCAAGCTTTCGAAACACTCACCGGCGAAAACTGATCAATATCAAGTATTCGAAACACTCATTGGCAAAAACTGAAGAATATCCAGTTTTCGAAACACTCACCGGTGAAAACTGATTTACAAGAAAATCAAGTTTTCAAAACACTCATCGAAGAAAACAAAATAACAAGAAAATGAAGTTTTCAAAACACTCATCGGCGCAAAACTGATGAATATCAAGTTTTCGAAACACTTATCGGCGAAAACTAATTAACAAGAAAATCAAGTTTTCGAAACACTCATTGGCGAAAGTTGATGAATATCAAGTTTCTGAAACACTAACCGGCGAAAATTGATGAATATCAAGTTTTCGAAACACTCATCGGAGAAAGCGGATTAACAAGCAAATCAAGTTTTCGAAACACTCATTGGTGAAAACATATGAATATCTAGTTTTTGAAACACTCACCGGCGAAAACACTCATTTGCGAAAACTGATGAATATCATGTTTTCGAACCACTCACCGGCGAAAACAGATTAAACAGAAAATGAAGTTTTCGAAACACTCATTGCTGAAAACTGATGCATATTAAGTTTTCGAAACACTGACCTGCGTAAGCCATTCAATATCAAGTTTTCGAAACACTCATCTGCAAAAACTGATTAACAAGAAAATCAAGTTTCTGAAACACTAATTGGCAAAAACTGATGAATATCAAGTTTTCGAAACACTAATCGGCGAAAACTTTTGAATATCAACTTTTCGAAGCACTCATCGGTGAAAACTGATTAACAAGAAAATCAAGTCTTTGAAACACTCATTGGCAAAAATTGATGAATTTTATGTTTTCGAAACACTCATTGGCGAAAACTGATTAATAAGAAAATCAAGTTTTCGAAACACTCATTGGCAAAAACTGATGAATATCAAGTTTTCGAAACACTCATCGGCGAAAATTGATTAACAAGAAAATCAAGTTTTCGAAACACTCATTGGCGAAAGGTGATGAATATCAAGTTTCCGAAACACTCACTGGCAAAAACTAATGAATATCATGTTTTCGAAACACTCATCGGCGAAATCTGATCAACAAGAAAATCAAGTTTCCCAAACACTAATCGGTGAAAACTGAATAACAAGAAAATCAAGTTTTCGAATCACTCATTGGCGAAAACTGATGAATATCAAGTTTTCGAAACACTCATCGGCGAAAATTGAATAACAAGAAAATCAAGTTTTCGAAACACTCATCGGCGAAAACTGATGAATATCAAGTTTTCGAAACACTCATCGACGAAAACTTATTAGAAAGAAAATCAAGTTTTCGAAACACTCATTGGCGAAAACTGATGAATATCAAGTTCTCGAAACAGTCATCGGCGAAAACTGATTAACAAGAAAATCAAGTTTTCGAGACACTCAATGGCGTAAACTAATGAATATCAAGTTTTCGAAACACTCCCCGGCGAAAACTGATGAATATCAATCTTTCGAAACACTCATTTGCTAAAACTGATGAATATCAAGTTTTCGAAACACTCATCGGCGAAAACTGATTAACAAGAAAATCATGTTTTCGAAACACTCATTTGCGAATACTAATGAATATCAAATTTTCGAAACACTGATCGGCGAAAACTGTATAACAAGAAAATCATGTTTTTGAAACACTCATTGGCGAAAACTGATGAATATCAAGTTTCCGAAACACTAATCGGCAAAAACTGATGAATATCAAGTTTCCGAAACACTAATCGGCGAAAACTGTTGAATATCAAGTTTTCGAAACACTCATTTACGTTTCCGAAATAGTCTTTGGCGAAAATAGATGAATATCAAGATTACGAAACCTAATCGGCGAAAACTAATGAATATCAAGTTTTCGAAACACTCATCGGCGAAAACTGATTAACAAGAAAATCAAGTTTTCGAAACACTCAATTGCGAAAACTGATGAAGATCAAGTTTTAGAAACACGAACCGGCGAAAACTAATGAATATCAAGTTTCCGAAACACCAATCGGCGAAAACTGATTACCAAGAAAATCAAGTTTTCGAAACACTCAGTCGCGAAAACTGATAAATATCATGTTTTCGAAACACTAATCGGCGAAAACTGATGAATATCAAGTTTTCGAAAAACTCTTCCGCGAAAACTGATTAACAAAAAAATCAAGTTTTCGAAACACTCGTGGGCGAAAACTGATGAATATCAAGTTTTCGAAACACTCATCGGCGAAAACTGATTAACAAGAAAATCAAGTTTTCGAAACACTCATTGGCGAAAACTGATAAATATCATGTTTTCGAAACACTCACCAGCGAATACTGATTAATATCATGTTTTCGAAACACTCATCGGCGAAAACTGATCAACAAGAAAATGAAGTTTTCAAAACACTCATTGGCAAAAACTGATGAATATCAAGTTTTCGAAGCACTCATCGGCGAAAACGGATTAAAAAGAGAAATAAAGTTTTCGAAGCACTCATTGGCGAAAACTGGTAAATATCAAGTTTCCGAAACACTCACCAGCGAAAACTGATGAATATCAAGTTTTCGAAACATCATTGGTGAAAACTGATGAATATCTAGTTTTTAAAACACTCACGGGCGAAAACTGAAAAATATCAAGTTTTCGAAACACTCATCGACGAAAACTGATTAACAAGAAAATCAAGTTTTTGAAACACTCATTGGTGAAAACTGATGAATATCTAGTTTTCGAAACACTCACCGGCGAAAACTGATGAATATCAAGTTTTCGAAACACTCATCGGCGAAAACTGATTAACAAGAAAATCAAGTTCTCGAGACAATCAATGGCGAAAACTAATGAATATCAAGTTTTCGAAACAGTCACCGCCGAAAATTGATGAATTTCAATTTTTCGAATCACTCATTTGCGAAAATTGATGAATATCAAGTTTTCGAAACACTCATCGGCGAAAACTGATTAACAAGAAAATCAAGTTTTCGAAACACTCAATTGCCAAAACTGATGAATATCAAGTTTTCGAAACACTCATTGTCTAAAACTGTATAACAAGAAAATCAAGTTTTCCAAACACTCATTGGCGAAAAAGGATGAATATAAAGTTTTCGAAACAGTCACCGGCGAAAATTGATGAATATAATGTTTCCGAAACACTAATCGGCGAAAACTGATGAATATCAAGTTTTCGAAACACTCATCGGCGAAAACTGATTAGAAAGAATATCAAGTTTTGGAAACACTCATCGGCGAAAACTAATGAATATCATGTTTTCAAAAAACTCACCGGCGAAAACTTATTAATAAGAAAATCAAATTCTCGAAACACTCATTGGCGAAAATAGAAGAGTTTCAAGTTTCCGAAACACCCGCCGGCGAAAACGGATGAATATCAAGTTTTCGAAACACTCACCAGCGAAAACTGATTAACAAAATATCAAGTTTTCGAAACACTCATCGACGAAAACTCATTAACAAGAAAATCAAGTTTTTGAAACATTCATTGGCGAAAACGGATGAATATCAAGTTTTCGAAACACTCATCGGTGAAAACTGATTAAAAAGAAAATCAAGTTTTTGAAGCACTCATTGGCGAAAACTGATGAATATCAAGTTTCAGAAACACTCACCAGCGAAAACTAATGAATATCAAGTTTTCGAAACACTCATCGGAGAAAACTGATTAACAAGAAAATTAAGTTTTCAAAATACTCATCGGCGAAAACTGATGAATATAAAGTTTTCAAAAAACTCATTGGCGAAAACTAATCAATATCAAGTTTTCGAAACACTCATTGGTGAAAACTGATGAATATCTAGTTTTTGAAACACTCACCGGCGAAAACTAACGAATATCAAGTGTTTGAAACACTCATCAGCGAAAACTGATTAACAGGAAAATCGAGTTTTCGAAACACTCATTGGCGAAAACTGATGAATATCAAGTTTTTGAAACACTCATCGGCGAAAACTGATGAATATCAAGTTTTCGAAACACTCACCGGCGAAAACTAATGAATATCAAGTTTCTGAAACACTAACTGGCGAAAACTGATGAATATCAAGTTTTTGAAACACTCATCAACAAAAATTGATTAACAAGAAAATCATGTTCTCGAAACACTCATTGGCGAAAACTGAAGAATATCAAGTTTTTGAAACACTAATCGGCGAAAATTGATGAATATCAAGTTTTCGAAACACTCATCGGCGAAAACTGATTAACAAGAAAATCATGTTTTCAAAACACTCATCGGCTAAAACTGATGAATATCAAGTTTTCGAAACAGTCACCGGCGAAAACTGTTGAATATCAAGTTTTCGAAACACTCAATGGTGAAAACTAAAGAATATCTTGTTTTTGAAACACTTACCCGCGAAAACTAATGAATATCAAGTTTTCGAAACACGCATTGACGAAAACGGATTAACATGAAAATCAAGTTTTCGAAATACTCATTGGTGGAAACTTAGGAATATCATGTTTTTTAAAGACTCATCGGCGAAAACTGATTAACAAGAAAATCAAGTTTTCGAAATACTAACTGGTGAAAACTGATAATTATCAAGTTTTTGAAACACTCTTCAGCAAAAACTGATTAACAAGAAATTCAAGTTTTCGAAACACTCACTGGCGAAAATTGATGAATATCAAGTTTCCAAAACACTCATTGGCGAAAACTAATGAATATCAAGTTTTCGAAACACTCATTGGCGAAAAGTGATCAACAAGAAAATCAAGTTTTCGAAACACTCAATGGAAAATTGATGAATTTCATGTTTTCGAAACACTCACCGGTGAAAACTGATTAACAAGAAAATCAAGTTTTCGAAACACTCATTGGCGAAAACTGATGAATATCAAGTTTCCGAAACACTCACCGGCGAAAACTGATGGATATCAAGTTTTTGAAAGACTAATTGGCGAAAACTGATGGATATCAAGTTTTTGAAAGACTCATCGGCGAAAACTGATAAACAAGAAAATCAAGTTTTCGAAACACTCATTGGCGAAAACTGATGAATATCAAGTTTTTGAAACACTCATTGGCAAAAACTGATGAATATCAAGTTTTCGAAAAACTCACCGACGATAACCGATTAACAAGAAAATCAAGTTTTCGAAAAATTCTTTCGTGAAAATTGACTAATATTGTGATTTGGAAATACTCACTGGCGAAAACTGATGAATATCAAGTTTTCCGAACAATCATCGTCAACAACTGATTAACAAGAAAATCAAGTTTTCAAAAGACTCATTGGCAAAAACTAATGAATATCAAGTTTTCGAAACACTCACTGATGAAAATTGATTGACAAGAAAATCAAGTTTCCGAAACACTCATTACCAAAAACTGAAGAATTTCAAGTTTCCGAAACACTCAATGGCGAACACTGATGAATATCAAGTTTCCGAAACACTCATCGGCGAAAACTGATTAACAAGAAAATCAAGTTTTGGAAACATTCATTGGCGAAAACTGTTGAATATCAAGTTTTCGAAACACTCACCGGCGAAAATTGATTAACAATAAAACCAAGTTTTCGAAACACTCATTGGCGAAAACTGATGAGTATCAAGTTTTCAAAACACTCACCGACGAAAACTGATCAATATAAAGTTTTCGAAACACTCATTGACGAAAACTGATTAACAAGAAAATCAAGTTTTCGAAACACTCATTGGCGAAAACTGATGAATATCAAGTTTTCGAAACACTCATCGGCGAAATTTTATTAATAAGAAAATCAAGTTTTCGAAACACTCATTGGCGAGAAATAATGAATATCAAGTTTTCGAAACACTCATCCGCGAAAACTGATTAAAAAGAAAATAAAGTTTTCGAAGTTGTTATTGGCGAAAACTGATGAATATCAAGTTTACGAAACACTCACCAACGAAAACTGATGAATATCAAGTTTTCGAAACACTCACCGGTGAAAACTGATTTAAAAGAAAATAAAGTTTTCGAAGCTGTCATTGGCGAAAACTGATGAATATCAAGTTTCCGAAACACTCAACAACGAAAACTGATGAATATCAAGTTTTTGAAACACTCATCGGCGAAAACTAATGAATATCAAGTTTTCGAAACACTCATCGGAGAAAACTGTTTAACAAGAAAATCAAGTTTTGAAAACAGTCACCGACGAAAACTGATGAATATCAAGTTTTTGAAACACTCATCGGCGAAAACTAATTAACAAAAAAAATCATGTTTTCAAAGCACTCATCGACGAAAACTGATGAATATCAAATTTTCGAAACACTCATCGGCGAAAATTGATTAACAAGAAAATCAAGTTTTCGAAACACTCATTGGCGAAAACAGATGAATATCAAGTTTTCGAAACACTCACCGGCGAAAACTGATTAAAAAGAAAATAAAGTTTTCGAAGCACTCAATGGCGAAAACTGATGAATATCAAGTTTCCGAAACACTCACCAACAAAAACTGATGAAAATCAAGTTTTTGAAACACTCATCGGCGAAAACTGAATAACAAGAAAATCAGGTTTTCGAAACACTCATTGGTGAAAACTGATGAACATCAAGTTTTTAAAACAATCACCAGTGAAAACTAATGAATATCAAGTTTTCAAAACACTCATCGCCGAAAACTGATTAACAAGAAAATCAAGTATTCGAAACACTCATTGGCGAAAGCTGATGAATATCCAGTTTTCGAAACACTCACCGGTGAAAACTGATTTACAAGAAAATCAAGTTCTTGAAACACTCATTGGCGAAAACTGATGAATATCAAGTTTCTGAAACACTCAACGGCGAAAACTAATGAATATCATGTTTTCGAAACACTCATCGGTGAAAACAAAATAACAAGAAAATGAAGTTTGCAAAACACTAATTGGCGCAAAACTGATGAATATCAAGTTTTCGAAACACTCATACGCAAAAACTGATAAACAAGAAAATCAACTTTTTGAAACTCTCATAGGCGAAAACTGATGAATATCAAATTTTCGAAACCCTCTCTGACAAAAACTGATGAATATCAATTTTTCGAAACACTCGTCGGAGAAAGCGGATTAACAAGTAAATCAAGTTTTCGAAACACTCATTGGGGAAAACTGATGAATATCAAGTTTTCGAAATACTCATCAGCGGAAAATGATGAATATCATGTTTTCAAAACACTCACCGACGAAAACTGATTAACAAGAAAATCAAGTCTTCGAAACACTCATTGGCGAAAACTGATGAATATCAAGTCTCTGAAACACTCACCAGCGAAAACTGATGAATATCAAGTTTTCGAAACACTCATCGGAGAAAACTAATTAACAAGAAAATCAAGTTTTCAATACACTCATCGACGAAAACGGATGAATATCAAGTTATCGAAACACTCATTGGTGAAAACTGATGAATATCTTGTTTTTGAAACACTCACCGGCGAAAAGTGATGAATATCATGTTTTCGAAACACTTATCGGCGAAAACTGATTAAAAAGAAAATCAAGTTTTTGAAACACTCATTTGTGAAAACATATGAATATCTAGTTTTTGAAACACTCACCGGCGAAAACACTCATTTGCGGAAACTGATGAATATCATGTTTTCGAAACACTAATCGGCGAAAACTAATTAACAAGAAAATCAAGTTTCTGAAACACTAATCCGCGAAAACTGATGAATATCAAGTTTTCGAAACACTTATCGGCGAAAACTGATCAACAAGAAAATCATGTTTTTGAAACACTCATTGGTGAAAACTGATGAATATCTAGTTTTGGAAACACTCACCGGCGAAAACTGATGAATATCAAGTTTTCGAAACAGTCATCGGTAAAAATTGATTAACAAGAAAATCAAGTTTTCTAGACTCTCAATGTCGAAAACTAATGAATATCAAGTTTTCGAAACACTCACTGGCGAAAACTGATGAATATCAAGCTTTCAAAACACTCATCTGCAAAAACTGATGAATACCAAGTTTTCGAAACACTTATCAGCGAAAACTGATCAACAAGAAAATCAAGTTTTTGAAACACTCATTGGTGAAAACTGATGAATATCTAGTTTTGGAAACACTCACCGGCGAAAACTGATGAATATCAAGTTTTCGAAACAGTCATCGGTAAAAATTGATTAACAAGAAAATCAAGTTTTCTAGACACTCAATGGCGAAAACTAATGAATATCAAGTTTTCGAAACACTCACTGGCGAAAACTGATGAATATCAAGCTTTCAAAACACTCATTTGCGAAAACTGATGAATATCAAGTTTTCGAAACACTCATCGGTGAAAACTGATTAACAAGAAAATCAAGTTTTCGAAACACTCATTTGCGGAAACTGATGAATATCAAGCTTTCAAAACACTCATTTGCGGAAACTGATGAATATCATGTTTTCGAAACACTAATCGGCGAAAACTAATTAACAAGAAAATCAAGTTTTGAAACACTCATCTGCAAAAACTGATGAATACCAAGTTTTCGAAACACTTATCGGCGAAAACTGATCAACAAGAAAATCATGTTTTTGAAACACTCATTGGTGAAAACTGATGAATATCTAGTTTTGGAAACACTCACCGGCGAAAACTGATGAATATCAAGTTTTCGAAACAGTCATCGGTAAAAATTGATTAACAAGAAAATCAAGTTTTCTAGACACTCAATGGCAAAAACTAATGAATATCAAGTTTTCGAAACACTCACTGGCGAAAACTGATGAATATCAAGCTTTCAAAACACTCATCTGCAAAAACTGATGAATACCAAGTTTTCGAAACACTTATCAGCGAAAACTGATCAACAAGAAAATCAAGTTTTTGAAACACTCATTGGTGAAAACTGATGAATATCTAGTTTTGGAAACACTCACCGGCGAAAACTGATGAATATCAAGTTTTCGAAACAGTCATCGGTAAAAATTGATTAACAAGAAAATCAAGTTTTCTAGACACTCAATGGCGAAAACTAATGAATATCAAGTTTTCGAAACACTCACTGGCGAAAACTGATGAATATCAAGCTTTCAAAACACTCATTTGCGAAAACTGATGAATATCAAGTTTTCGAAACACTCATCGGTGAAAACTGATTAACAAGAAAATCAAGTTTTCGAAACACTCATTTGCGGAAACTGATGAATATCAAGCTTTCAAAACACTCATTTGCGGAAACTGATGAATATCATGTTTTCGAAACACTCATTGGCGAAAACTAATTAACAAGAAAATCAAGTTTTTGAAACACTCACCCGCAAAAACTGATGAATATCAAGTTTTCGAAACACTCATCGGCGAAAACTGATAACAAGAAAATCAAGTCTTCGAATCACTCACTGGTGAAAACTGATGAATATCAAGTTTTAGAAACACTCACCGGCGAAAACTGATGAATATCAAGTTTTCGAAACAGTCATCGGTAAAAATTGATTAACAAGAAAATCAAGTTTTCTAGACACTCAATGGCGAAAACTAATGAATATCAAGTTTTCGAAACACTCACTGGCGAAAACTGATGAATATCAAGCTTTCAAAACACTCATCTGCAAAAACTGATGAATACCAAGTTTTCGAAACACTTATCAGCGAAAACTGATCAACAAGAAAATCAAGTTTTTGAAACACTCATTGGTGAAAACTGATGAATATCTAGTTTTGGAAACACTCACCGGCGAAAACTGATGAATATCAAGTTTTCGAAACAGTCATCGGTAAAAATTGATTAACAAGAAAATCAAGTTTTCTAGACACTCAATGGCGAAAACTAATGAATATCAAGTTTTCGAAACACTCACTGGCGAAAACTGATGAATATCAAGCTTTCAAAACACTCATTTGCGAAAACTGATGAATATCAAGTTTTCGAAACACTCATCGGTGAAAACTGATTAACAAGAAAATCAAGTTTTCGAAACATTCATTTGCGGAAACTGATGAATATCAAGCTTTCAAAACACTCATTTGCGGAAACTGATGAATATCATGTTTTCGAAACACTAATCGGCGAAAACTAATTAACAAGAAAATCAAGTTTTTGAAACACTCATCTGCAAAAACTGATGAATACCAAGTTTTCGAAACACTTATCGGCGAAAACTGATCAACAAGAAAATCAAGTTTTTGAAACACTCATTGGTGAAAACTGATGAATATCTAGTTTTGGAAACACTCACCGGCGAAAACTGATGAATATCAAGTTTTCGAAACAGTCATCGGTAAAAATTGATTAACAAGAAAACCAAGTTTTCGAAACACTCATTGGCAAAAACTGAAGAATATCATGTTTCTAAAACACTCATCGGCGAAAACTGTTCAATATCAAGTTTTCGAAACACTCATCTGCGAAAACTGATGAATATCATGTTTTCGAAATACACACCGGCGAAAACTGATGAATATCAAGTTTCCGACATAATCATCGGTGAAAACTAATGAATATCTAGTTTTCGAAACACTCATCAGCGAAAACTGATTAACAACAAAATCAAGTCTTCGAAACATCCATTGGCGAAAACTGATGAATATCAAGTTTTCGAAACACTAACCGACGAAAGCTGATTAACAAGAAAATCAAGTTTTCGATACACTCAATGGCGAAAATTGATGAATATCAAGTTTTCGAAACACTCACCGGCGAAAACCGATGAATATCAAGTTTTTGAAACACTCATCAGCGAAAACTGTTAAACAAGAAAATGAAGTTTTCAAAACACTCATGAGCGAAAGCTGATGAATATCATGTTTTTGAATCACTCATGGGCGAAAACTGAAGAATAACATGTTTTCGAAACACTCACCGAAGAAAACTGATGATTATCAAGTTTTTGAAACACTCATCGGAGAAAACTGATCAATAAGAAAATCAAGTTTTCGAAACACTCATCGGCGAAAATTTATTAAAAAGAACAAAAAAGTTTTCGAAGCACTCATTGGCGAAATTTGATGAATATCAAGTTTCCGAAACACTCGCCAACAAAAACTGATGAATATCAAGTTTTCGAAACACTCATCGGAGAAAACTGATCAACAAGAAAATCAAGTTTTCAAAACACTCATCGGTGAAAACTGATGAATATTAAATTTTCGAAATACTCATTGGCGAAAACTGATGAATATCATGTTTTCGAAACACTCATCGACGAAAACTGATGAATATCGAGTTTTTGAAACACTCACCGGGGAAAACAGATGAATATCAAGTTTTCGAAACACTCATCGACGAAAACTGATGAACAAGAAAATCAAGTTTTTGAAACACTCAATTGTGAAAACTGATGAATATCAAGTTTCGGAAACACTCACCGGCGAAAACTGATGAATATTATGATTCTGAAACACTAATTGTCGAAAACTGATGAATATCAAGTTTTCGAAACACTCATCGGCAAAAACTGATTAACAAGAAATAAGTTTCCGAAACACTCATTAGCGAAAACTGATGAATATCAAGGTTCCGAAACACTCATCGTCAAAAACTGAAGAATATCAAGTTTTCGAAACACTCATCGGCGAAAATTGATGAACAAGAAAATCAAGTTTTCCAAACACTCATTGGCGAAAACTGAAGAATAGAAAGTTTTCGAAACACTCACTGGCGAAAACTGGTCAATATCAAGTTTTCGAAACACTCATCGGCGAAAACTGAAGAATATCAAGTTTTCGAAACACTCACTGGCAAAAACTGATGAATATCAAGCTTTCGAAACTCTCATCGGCGAAAACTGATAAACAAGAATATCAAGTTTTCGAAACACTCATTGGCGAAAACTGATGAATATCAAGTTTTGAAACACTGATCGGCGAAAACTGATTAACAAGAAAATCAAGTTTTCGAAACACTAATCGGTGAAAACTAATGAATATGAAGATTCCGAAACACTAATCGGCGAAAACTGAGGAATATCAAGTTTTCGAAACACTCACTGACGAAAACTGATGAATATCATGTTTTCGAAACACTCATCGACGAAAATTGATGAATATCAAGTTTTCAAAACACTCATTGGCGAAAACAGATTAACAAGAAAATCAAGTTTTCGAAACATTCATTGGCGAAAACTGATGAATATCATGTTTTCGAAACACTCACCTGCGAAAACTGATGAATATCAAGTTTTCGAAACACTCGTTGGCGAAAACTAATGAATATCAAGTTTCTGAAACACTCTCCGGCGAAAACTAATGAATATCATGTTTTCGAAACACTCATTGGCGAAATCTGATCAACAAGTAAATCAAGTTTCCAAAACACTCATCGGTGAAAACTGAATAACAAGAAAATCAAGTTTTCGAAACACTCATTGACGAAAACTGATGAATATCATGTTTTCGAAACACTCATCGATGAAAACTGATTAACTAGAAAATCAAGTTTTGGAAACACTCATTGGCGAAAACTGATAAATATCAAGTTTTCGAAACACTCACCGGCGAAAATTAATTAAGAAAATCAAATGTTCGAAACACTCATTCGCGAAAACTGATGAATATCAAGTTTTCGAAACACTCACCGGCGAAAACTGATGAATATCAAGTTTTCGAAACACTCATCGGCGAAAACTGATTAACAAGAAAATGAAGTTTTCAAAACACTCATCGGCGAAAAATGATGAATTTCATATTTTCGAAACACTCATCGGCGAGAACTCATTAACATGAAAATCAAGTTTTTGAAACACTCATTGGCGAAAACGGATGAATATCAAGTTTTCGAAACACTCACCGGCGAAAACTGATTAAAAAGAAAATCAAGTTTTCGAACACTCATTGGCGAAAACTGATGAATATCATGTTTTCGAAACACTCACCGGGGAAAACTGATTATCAAGACAATCAAGTTTTCGAAACACTCATTGGCAAAAACTGAAGAATATCAAGTTTCTGAAACACTCACCGGCAAAAATTGATGAATATCATGTTTTCGAAACACTCATCGGCGAAAACTGTTTAAGAAGAAAATCAAGTTTTCAGAGCACTTATTGGCGAAAACTGATGAATATCAAGTTTTCGAAACACTCATCGGCGAAAACTGATTAACAAGAAAATCATGTTTTCAAAGCACTCATTGGCGAAAACTGATGAATATCAAGTTTTCGAAACACTAATCGGCGAAAACTGATGAATATCAAGTTTTTGAAACACTCATCGGCGAAAACTGATTAACAAGAAAATCAAGTTTTTGAATCACTCAATGGCGTAAACTGATGAATATCCAGTTTCCGAAACACTCACCGGCGAAAACTGTTGAATATAAAGTTTTCGAAACACTCATCGGCGAAATATGAATAACAAGAAAATCAAGTTTTCGAAACACTCATTGGCGAAAACTGATGAATACCAAGTTTTCGAAACACTCATCGGCGAAAAATGATTAACAAGAAAATTAAGTTTTCGAAACACTCATTTGCGAAAACTGATGAAAATCAAGTTTCCGAAATACTCTTCGGCGAAAACTGATTAACAAGAAAATCAAGTTTTCAAAACACTCATTTATCAAGGTTTCGAAACACTCATTGGCGAAAATTGATGAATATCATGTTTTCGAAACACTCACCGGGGAAAACCGATTAACAAGAAAATTAAATTTTCGAAACACTCATTGGCGAAAACTGATGAATATCAAGTTTCCGAAACACTCATCGGCGAAAACTGATGAATATCAAGTTTTCGAAACACACATCGGCGAAAACTAATTAACAAGAAAATCAAGTTTTCGAAACACTCATTGGCGAAAACTGATGTATATGAAGATTTCGAAACACTCACAGGCGAAAACTGATGAATATCAAGTTTTCGAAACATTCATCGGTGAAAACTGATTAACAAGAAAATCTAGTCTTCGAAACACTCATTGGCGAAAACTGATGAATATTAAGTTTCCGAAATACTCACCGGCGAAAACTGTTGAATATCAAGTTTTCGAAACACTCCTCTACGAAAACTGATAAACAAGAAAATCAAATTTTTAAAGCACTCATCACCGAAAACTAATGAATATCAAGTTTTCGAAACACTCATCGGCGAAAACTGATGAATATCTAGTTTTCGAAACACTCTTCGGCAAAAACTAATTAACAAGAAAATCAGTTTTCCAAACACTCACCGGCAAAAACTAATTAAGAAGAAAATCAAGTTTTCCAAACACTCATCGGTGAAAACGGATGAATATCTAGTTTTTGAAACACTCACCGGCAAGAACTGATGCATATTAAGTTTTCGAAACACTCATCGGCGAAAAATTACGAATATCATGCTTTCGAAACACTCATCATCGAAAACTGATTAACAAGAAAATCATGTTTTCAAAACACTCATCGGCAAAAACTGATGAATATCATGTTTTCGAAACACTCACCGGCGAAAACTGATTAACAAGAAAATCAAGTTTTCGAAACACTCATTGGCGAAAACTGATGAATATCAAGTTTCCGAAACACTCACCGGCGAAAATTGATGAATATCAAGTTTTTGAAACACTCATTGGCGAAAACTGATTAACAAGAAAATCAAGTTTTTGAAATAATCATTGGCAAAAACTGATGAATATCAAGTTTCCGAAACACTAATCGGCGAAAACTGATGAATATCAAGTTTTCGAAACACTCATCGTAGAAAACTGTTTAACAAGAAAATCAAGTTTTGAAAACACTCATCGGCGAAACCTGATGAATATCAAAATTTAGAAACATTCATCGGCGAAAACTGATGAATATTAAGTTTTCGAAACATTCATCGGCGGAAACTGATCAACAAGAAAGTCAAGTTTTTGAAACCCTCATTGGTGAAAACTGAGGAATGTCTAGTTTTTAAAACCTTCACCGGCGAAAACTGAAGAATATTTGTAACATCCTAGTTTCTTTATTTATTTTAATTGCGGAATTAGGTTATTTACTTAACTTTTAAAATCCTGGTCCAATTTTTTTCTTTTTCTTTTCATGTGGGATAAATATAGTTAAGTATTACCCAAGGGTCGCTTACTCTCGGTTGGTTATTTTAACCTAAGAAACTAGAAGTTACATGTTTGATACTCTCGCGGTTTCCCAAATGCACATACAAATAAATTCTGGTGAAATGAGGTACTAAACCTCCACATAGAACTTGAGCAGTTTAAAATCTAAGTCTACGACATATAATCCATACATCATATATATATAGACAAAAGTGTTAGGGTTAGGGGCTCGCAGGCCCAAAATAGTCAGTACTAAAGTCTATACTAGAGTGACATCAGGGTCACTGCCAAAATATGAGTCAGCTCCTGCTACCTGTCCATCTCACCCCTTTCTATGTCCCTGGGGCATTCTCAACCGAAGGGAAAAAGAAAAGGATGTTAATCGCCTTCAGGATTTGGAAGTATCCCAGAAGGGGTACCTC
>JAAIUW010000019.1:38070-75984 GCA_014851425.1 Senna tora | reverse complement strand
CGATGAGGTGTTTCGAAGACTTGATATTCATCAGGTTTTACCAATGAGTGTTTCAAAACTTGCTTTTCTTGTTAATCAGTTTTCGCCTATGAGTGTTTCGAAAACTTGATATTCAAATATTTTCGCCAATGAGTGATTCAAAAACGTGATTTTCTTGGTAATCAGTTTTTGCTGGTGAATGTTTCGAAAACATGATATTCATCTGTTTTCACCAATAAGTGTTTCGAAAAAACGATTTTCTTGTTAATCAGCTTTCGACGATAAGTTTTTCGAAAACTTGTTATTCATGAGTTTTCGCCGATGAGTGTTTCGAAAACTTCATTTTCTGGTTAATCAGTTTTCGCCGATGAGTGTTTCGAAAACTTGATATTTATCAGTTTTCGCCGATTAGTATTTCGGAAACTTGATATTCATCAGTTTTCACCAATGAGTGTTTCGAAAACTTGATATTCATCAGTTCTTGCCAAGAATGTTTCGAAAACTTGATTTTCTTGTAAACCAATTTTCGCCGATGAGTATTTCGAAAATATGATATTCATCAGTTTTCGCCGAAGAGTGTTTCAAAAACTTGATATTCATCAGTTTTCGCCGATGACTGTTTCGAAAAGTTGATTTTCTTCTCAATCAGTTTTTGTCGGTGAGTGTTTCGAAAACTTGATATTCATCAGTTTTCGCCAATGAGTGTTTCAAAAAATTGATTTTCTTATTAATCTGTTTTCGCCGATGAGTGTTTCGAAAACTTGATATTCATCAGATTTTGTCGGTGAGTGTTTCGAAAACTTGATTTTCTTGTTTATCAATTTTCGTCGGTGAGTATTTGGAAAACTTGATATTCATTAGTTTTGGCCGATTAGTGTTTCGGAAACTTGATATTCATCAGTTTTCGCCGGTGAGGGTTTCGAAAACTTGATTTTCTTGTGAATCAGTTTTCGTCGATGTGTGTTTTGAAAAATTGATATTCATCAGTTTTCGCCAATGAGTGTTTCGAAAACTTGATTTTCTCGTTAATTAGTTTTTGTCGATTGGTGTTTCGAAAACTTAATATTCATCAGTTTTCGCCGATAGGAGTTTCGAAAACTTGATATTCAACAGTTTTCGCCGATTAGTGTTTAGAAAATATGACATTCATCAGTTTTTTTTCAATAAGTGATTTGAAAACTTGATTTTCTTGTTAATCAGTTTTCGCCAATGACTGTGTCAAAAACTTGATATTGATCAGTTTTCTCCGATGAGTGTTTCAAAAACTTGATATTCATTATTTTTCGCCGGTGAGTGTTTCGAAAACTTGATATTCATCAATTTTCGACAATGAGTGTTTCAAAAACTTTATTTTCTTGTTAATCATGTTTTGCCGATGTGAGTTTCGAAAATTTGATATTTTTCAGTTTTCGCTGATGAGTGTTTCCAAAACATGATATTCATAAGTTTTCACCAATCAGTGTTTCGAAAATTTGATTTTCTTGTTAATCAGTTTTCGCCGATAAGTGTTTTGAAAACTTGATATTCTTCAGTTTTCGCCGATTAGTGTTTCGGAAACTTGATATTCATCAGTTTTCGCCAATGAATGATTCGAAAACATGATTTTTTTGTTAATCAGTTTTCGCCGGTGAGTGTTTTGAAAACTTCATATTCATCATTTTTCGCCAATGAGTGTTTCGAAAACTTGATCTTCTGTTTGATCAGTTTTTGCCGATGAGTATGTCGAAAACATGATATTCATCAGTTTTCGTCGGTGAGTGTTTCCGAAACTTTATATTCTTTAGTTTTCGCCAATGAGTGTTTCGAAAACTTGATTTTCTTATTAATCAGTTTTCGCCGGTGAGTGTTTCGAAAACTTGATATTCATCAGTTTTCGCCAATGAGTGTTTCGAAAACTTGATTTTCTTGTTAAACAGTTTTCGCCGATGAGTGTTTCGAAAACTTGATATTCTTCAGTGTTCACCGGTGAGTGTTTCAAAAACTTGATATTCATAAGTTTTCACCAATAAGTGTTTCGAAAACTTGATTTTCTTGTTATTCAGTTTTCTCCGATGAGTGTTTTGAAAACTTGATATTCATTAGTTTTCGCCGGTCAGTGTTTCGAAAAGTTGATATTCATCAGTTTTCGCCAATGAGTGTTTCGAAAACTTGATTTTCTTGTTAATCAGTTTTCGCCGGTGAGTGTTTCGAAAACTTGATATTCATCAGTTTTCGCCTATTAGTGTTTCGGAAACTTGATATTCATCAATTTTCGTCGATGAGTGTTTCGAAAACTTGATATTAATTAGTTTTCTCCAATGAGTTTTTCGAAAACTTTCTTTTCTTGTTAATCAGTTTTCGCCCATGACTGTTTTGAAAACTTGATATTCATCAGTTTTCGCCGATTAGTGTTTCGGAAACTTGATATTCATCAGTTTTTGCCAATGAGTGTTTCGAAAACTTGATTTTCTTGTTAATCAGTTTTTGCCAATGAGTGTTTCGAATACTTAATATTCATAAGTTTTGACCGGTGAGTGTTTCGAAAACTTGATATTCATCAGTTTTCGCCGATTAGTGTTTCGGAAACTTGATATTCATCAGTTTTCATCGATCAGTGTTTCGAAAACATGATATTCATCAGTTTTCGCCAATGGATGTTTCGAAAACTTGACTTTCTTGTTGATCAGTTTTCGACGATGAGTGTTTCAAAAAAATGATATTCATCAGTTTTTGCCGATTAGTGTTTCGAAAACTTGATATTCATCAGTTTTCGCAAATGTGTGTTTCAAAAGCTTGATTTTCTGGTTAATCAGTTTTCGCCGATGAGTGTTTCCAAAACTTGATATTCATCTGTTTTCGCCGATTAGTGTTTCGGAAACTTGATATTCATCAGTTTTCGCAGATTAGTATTTCGGAAACTTGATATTCATCACTTTTCGCCAAAGAGTTTTTCAAAAACATGATTTTCATGTTAATCAGTTTTTGCCGGTGAGTGTTTCGAAAACTTGATATTCATCAGTTTTAGCCAATGTGTGTTTCGAAAACTTGATTTTCTTTTTAATCAGTTTTCGTCGATGAGTATGTCGAAAACTTGATATTCATCAGCTTTCACCGGTGAGTGTTTCGAAACTTGATTTTTATAAGTTTTCACCAATGAGTGTTTCGAAAACTTTATTTTCTTGTTAATCAGTTTTCGCCGATGAGTGTTTCGAAAACTTGATATTCATCAGTTTTCTCCAATGAGTGTTTCGGAAACTTGATATTCGTCATCTTTCGCCAATGTGTGTTTCGAAAACTTGATTTTCTTGTTAATTTGTTTTCGTCGGTGGATGTTTCGAAAACTTGATATTCATCAGCTTTCGCCGGTGAGTGTTTCGAAAACTTCATATTCATCAGTTTCGCCAATGAGTGTTTTGAAAACTTGATATTCATCAGTTTTCGCCGATTAGTTTTTCGGAAACTTGATATTCATCAGTTTTCGAAATTGAGTGTTTCGAAAACTTGATTTTCTTGTTAATCAGTTTTCGCCGATGAGTGTTTCGAAAATATGATATTCATAAGTTTTCGCCAGAGAGAGGTTCGAAAACTTGATATTCATCAGTTTTCGCCAATGAGTGTTTTGAAAACTATGTATTCAATTGTTTTCGCCCATGAGTGTTTCGAAAACTTGATTTTCTTGTTAATCAGTTTTCGTCGAAGAGTGTTCCGAAAACATGATATTCATTAGTTTTTGCCGATGAGTGTTTCGGAAACTTGATATTCATCAGTTTTCGCCAATGAGTGTTTCAAAAACATGATTTTCTTGTTAATCAGTTTTCGCCGATGAGTGTTTCGAAAACTTGATATTCATCAATTTTTGCCGATGAGTGTTTCGGAAACTTGATATTCATCAGTTTTCGCCAATGAGTGTTTCGAAAACTTGATTTTCTTGTTAATCAATTTTTGTCGATGAGTGTTTTAAAAACATGATATTCATCAGTTTTTACCGATGAGTGTTTTGAAAACTTGATATTCATCAGTTTTCGCCATTGAGTGTTTCGAAAACTTGATTTTCTTGTTAATCAGTTTTCGCCGGTGAGTATTTCGAAAACTTGATATTCATTAGTTTTCGCCAATGAGTGTTTCGAAAGCTTGATTTTCTTGTTAATCAGTTTTTGCCGATGAGTGTTTTGAAAACTTGATATTCGTCAGTTTTCGCCGGTGAGTGTTTCGAAAGCTTGATATTCATCAGTTTTCGCTAATAAGTGTTTCGAAAACTTGATTTTCGTTTTGATCAGTTTCCGCTTATGAGTGTTTCGAAAACTTGATATTTATTAATTTTTACCAATGAATGTTCTGAAAACTTGATATTCATCACTTTTTGCCGATTAGTGTTTTGGAAAGTTAATATTCATCAGTTCTCACCGTTGAGTGTTTCAAAAATTTGATTTTCTTGTTTATCAGATTTTCCCGATGAGTGTTTCAAAAACTTGATATTCATCAGTTTTCGCTATTGAGTGTTTCGAAAACTTGATTTTCTTGTTAATCAATTTTCGCCGATGAGTGTTTCGAAAACATGATATTCATCAGTTTTTGCCGATTAGTGTTTCGGAATCTTGATATTAATCAGTTTTTGCCAATGAGTGTTACGAAAACTTGATTTTCTTGTTAATCAGTTTTCGCCGATTTGTGTTTCAAAAACTTGATAATCATCAGTTTTCGGCGATTAGTGTTTCAGAATCTTGATATTCATCATTTTCGCCAATGAGTGTTTCGAAAGCTTGAATTTCTTGTTCATCAGTTTTCATCGATGAGTGTTCTGAAAACTTAATATTCAACAATTTTCGCCGATTAGTGTTTCGGAACCTTGATATTCATCAGTTTTCGCCGATGAGTGTTTCGAAAACTTGATTTTTTTGTTAATCAATTTTCGCCGATGACTGTTTCGGAAACTTGTTATTCATCTATTTCCGCCGATCAGTTTTGCAAATACTTGATTTTATTGTTAATCAGTTTAGCCGATGAGTGTGTCAAAAACTGCATATTCATCCGTTCTCGCCGGTGAGTGTTTCAAAAACATGATATTCATCAATTTTCGCCAATGAGTGTCTCGAAAACTTGATTTTCTTGTTAATCAGTTTTCGCCGATGAGTGTTTCGAAAACTTGATATTCTTCAGTGTTCACCGGTGAGTGTTTCAAAAACTTGATATTCATAAGTTTTCACCAATAAGTGTTTCGAAAACTCGATTTTCTTGTTAATCAGTTTTCTCCGATGAGTGTTTCGAAAACTTGATATTCATTAGTTTTCGCCGGTCAGTGTTTCGAAAAGTTGATAGTCATCTGTTTTCGCCAATGAGTGTTTCGAAAACTGGATTTTCTTGTTAATCAGTTTTCGCCGATGAGTGTTTTGATAACTTGATATTCTTCAGTTTTCGCCGATTAGTGTTTCGAAAACTTGATATTCATCAGTTTTCGTCGGTGAGTCTTTCGAAAAGTTGATATTCATTAGTTTTCGCCAATGAGTGTTTCGAAAACTTTAATTTCTTGTTAATCAGTTTTCGCCGATGACTGTTTTGAAAACTTGATATTCTTCAGTTTTTGTCGATTAGTGTTTCGGAAACTTGATATTCATCAGTTTTTGCCATTGAGTGTTTCGAAAACTTGATTTTCTTGTTAATCAGTTTTCGCTGATGAGTGTTTCGAAAACTTGATATTCATCAACTTTGGCCGATGAGTGTTTCGAAAACTTGATATTCATCAGTTTTCGCCGATTAGTGTTTCGGAAACTTGATATTCATCAGCTTTCGCCAATGAGTGTTTCGAAAACTTGATTTTCTTGTTAATATGTTTTCTCCGGTGAGTGTTTCGAAAACTTGATATTCATCAGTGTTCTCCAATGACTGTTTCGAAAACTTGCTTTTCTTGTTAATCAGTTTTCGACGATGAGTATGTCGAAAACTTGATATTCATCAGTTTTCACCGGTGAGTGTTTCGAAACTTGATTTTTATAAGTTTTCACCAATGAGTGTTTCGAAAACTTTATTTTCTTGTTAATCAGTTTTCGCCGATGAGTGTTTCGAAAACATGATATTCATCAGTTTTCTCCAATGAGTGTTTCGGAAACTTGATATTCGTCATCGTTCGCCAATGTGTGTTTCGAAAACTTGATTTTCTTGTTAATTAGTTTTCGTCGGTGGATGTTTCGAAAACTTGATATTCATCAGCTTTCGCCGGTGAGTGTTTCGAAAACTTCATATTCATCAGTTTTCGCCAATGAGTGTTTCAAAAACTTGATATTCATCAATTTTCGCCGATTAGTGTTTCGGAAACTTTATATTCATCAGTTTTCGCAATTGAGTATTTCGAAAACTTGATTTTCTTGTTTATCAGTTTTCGTCGATGAGTGTTTCGAAAAGTTGATATTCATCAGTTTTCGCCGGTGAGTGCTTCGTAAACTTGATATTCTTCAGTTTCCACCAATGAGTGCTTCGAACACTTGATATTCATCAGTTTTATCCTATGAGTATTTTGAAAACTTGATTTTCTTGTTAATCAGTTTTCGCCAACGAGTGTTCCGAAAACTTGATATTCATAAGTTTTCGTCAGTGATTGCTTCCGAAATTTTATATTCTTCAATTTTTGCCAATGAGTGTTTCGAAAACTTGATTTTCTTGTTAATCAATTTTGGCCGATGAGTGTTTCGAAAACTTGATATTAATCAGTTTTCGCCAGTGAGTGTTTCCGAAACTTGATATTCATCAGTTTTCACCAATGAGTGTTTTAAAAACTTGATTTTATGGTTAATCAATTTTCGCCGATGAGTGTTTCGAAAACTTGATATTCATTAGTTTTTGCCGATGAATTTTTTGGAAACATGATATTCATCAGGTTTCGCCAATGAGTGTTTCGAAAACTTGATTTTCTTGTTAATCAGTTTTTGCCGATGAGTGTTTCGAAAACTTGATATTCATCAGTTTTTGCCGATGAGTGTTTCGAAAACTTGATATTCATCAGTTTTCGCCAATGAGTGTTTCAAAAACTTAATTTTCTTGTTAATCAGTTTTTATCAATGAGTGCTTCGGAAACTTGATATTCATCAGTTTACCTCGATGAGTGTTTCAAAAGCATCATATTGTTGTTAATCAGTTTTCGCCAATGAGTATTTCGAAAACTTGATATTCATCAGTTTTCGCCTGTGAGTGTTTCGGAAACTTGATATTCATTAGTTTTCGCCAATGAGTGTTTCGAAAACTTGATTTTCTTGTTAATCAATTTTCACCGATGAGTGTTTTGAAAACTAGATATTCAACTATTTTCGCCAATGAGAGTTCCAAAAACTTGATATTCCTCAATTTTTGCCGATTATTGTTTCGAAATCATGATATTCATAAGTTTTCACCGATGAGTGTTTCAAAAACTTGATTTTCTTGTTAATCAATTTTCGTCGATGAGTGTTTCGAAAACTTGATATTCATCAGTTTTCGCTATTGAGTTTTTCGAAAACTTGATTTTCTTGTTCATCAATTTTTGCCAATGAGTGTTTCGAAAACTTGATAATCATCAGTTTTGGCCGATTAGTGTTTCAGAATCTTGATATTAATCAGTTTTTGCCAATGAGTGCTTCGAAAACCTGATTTTCTTGTTTATCAGTTTTCGCCGATGAGTGTTTCGAAAACTTGATATTCGTCAGGTTTCCCCGATTAGTGTTTCAGAATCTTGATATTCATCATTTTCGCCAATGAGTGTTTCGAAAACTTGAATTTCTTGTTAACCAGTTTTCACCGATGAGTGTTTCGAAAACTTGATATTCCTCAGTTTTCTCTGATTACTGTTTCGAAAACATGATATTCATCAGTTTTCGCCAATGAGTGTTTCGAAAACATGATTTTCTTGTTAATCAGTTTTCGCCGATGAGTGTTTCGGAAACTTGTTATTCGTCAGTCTTCTCCGATGAGTGTTTCGAAAATTTGATTTTCTTGTTATTTAGTTTTCGCCGGTGAGTGTTTCGAAAACTTGATATTCATCAGTTTTCACCGATGAGTGTTTCGAAAACTTGATCTTCATCAGTTTTCGTCGATTAGTGTTTCAGAAACTTGATATTCATCAGTTTTTTCCAATGAGTGTTTCGAAAACATGATTTTCTTGTTAATAAGTTCTCGCCGATAAGTGTTTTGAAAACTAGATATTTATCAGTTTTCGCGGATTAGTGTTTCGGAATCTTGATATTCATCAGTTTTTGCCAAAGAGTGTCTCGAAAACTTGATTTTCTTTTTTATCAATTTTCGCCGGTGAGTGTTTCGAAAACTTGATATTCATCAATTTTCGCCGATTAGTGTTTCGAAATCTTGATATTCAACAATTTTCGCTAATGTGTGCTTCGACAACTTGATTTTCTTCTTAATCTGTTTTTGCCACTGAGTGTTTCGGAAACTTGATATTCATCACTTTTCGCCATTGACTGTTTCGAAAAATTGATTTTCTTGTTAATCAGTTTCGCCGATGAGTGTTTCGAAAACTTGATATTCATCAATTTTAGCCGATTAGTGTTTCGGAATCTTGATATTCATCGTTTTTTTCCAATGAGTGTTTCGAAAACGTGATTTTCTAGTTAATTAGTTTTTACTGATGATTGTTTCGAACACATTATATTCATCAATTTTCGCCGATTATTGTAACGGAATCTGTATACTCATCAGTTTTCGCCAATGAGTGTTTCGAAAACATGATTTTCTTGTCAATCCATTTTCCCAGATCAGTGTTTCGAAAAGTTGATATTCATAAGCTTTCACTGATCAGTGTTTCAGAAACTTGATATTCATCAGTTTTCGCCAATGAGTGTTTCGAAAACTTGATTTTCTTCTTTATCAATTTTTACAGATGAGTGTTTCGAAAAGTTGATATTCATCAGTTTTCGCCGATGAGTGTTTCGAAAACTTGATTTTTATGTTAATCAGTTTTCACCGATGAGTGTTTCGAAAACTTGATGTTCATCAGTTTTCGCCAATGAGTGTTTCGAAAACTTGATTTTCTTGTTAACCAGTTTTCGCAGATGAGTGCTTTGAAACATGATATTCATCAGTTTTCGCCGATTAGTGTTTTGGAATCTTGATATTCATCAACATTTGCCAATGAGTGTTTCGAAAGCTTGATTTTCTTGTTAACTAGTTTTCGCAGATGAGGGCTTTGATACATGATATTCATCAGTTTTCGCCGATTAGTGTTTCGGAATCTTGATATTCATCATTTTTCGCAAATGAGTGTTTCGAAAACTTGATTTTCTTGTTAATCAATTTTCGTCGATGAGTGTTTCGAAAACTTGATATTCACCAGTTTTTACCGAATAGTATTTCAAAATTCTCATATTCATCTGCTTTCGCCCATGAGTGATTCAAAAACTGGATGTTCTTGTTAATCAGTTTTTATCAATGAGTATTTTAAAAACTTGATTTTAATCAGTTTTTGCCAATTAGTGTTTCGAAAACTTGAAATTCATCTATTTTCGCCAATGAGGGTTTCAAAAACTTGATATTCAGCAGTTTTCGCCTGTTAGTGTTTCAGAATCTTGATATTCATCAGTTTTGGGCATTTTATTTTACAAATGCAAAAGAACATATTTTTGTCCAATAAATCACTCACATACCCTAACTATTGGTTTCTGAATCTTACTCTTTAATTTGCTCTGCTATTTATATGTATTGATTATGTTATTTGATAACTATAAATATGGGAATATGAAATATGACTTAAAGAATATAGTGGCCCTTTTCATATCAGTAAAAAATTTAACTGACTGAAAATAATATAAATCGGGTGAATGAATTGTGCCAAGCCATATATTGTGAATTTGTGACATACTTAAAAAACAAAAGGGAAAGAAGGTGCTGCTGGTGCCCACCAGCAGCTGCTTGTGCTGCTGGTGCGCACCAGCAGCTGCTTACAACTACTATATTGCTTATGGGAACACACCATCCTCCATCTCTTCATGTCCTTGCTCATCATGCCTCTATTTCTTTTCTTAGGCTTTAGTTTGTTTGTGTAATTTCATGTTAATTTCTTATTATTACTTTTGTTCAGTATATATCTATATCAATATGACTATTATAAGTTATCTAAGAAAAAAAAATTTAATTTTAATTTATTATTTTAAAAGTTGATAATAATTTTATATTATATTTAAAAAATTAAAGAAAAAAATAGCATGTATATATACACATGTATACAAAACCTCTAATATATATATATATATATATATGATCATTATATATATGTTCGCCTGAGTAGTGAAGTTATATATATTAGAGGATATAAGCATGTATGTGAAGTCAGATTGTCAGCTCTTCCTTTATAAATTAAATAACGTGTTTATTTTGAATTTGTTTGTTTTTAAATGTTTTTTAAAAAAATAGTCTCTCGCTTCATTAATAAAATATTATTGATGATTGGCTTGTTAATTAATATATAAATAATTTAATTTGATATTGTTTAACAAGGTCAACCAAAGAGAGGCATGATGTGCATAATCTCTGATGCCGGAAATAGGTGATGTTCACTTCAACAAAGCTGCAAGGTCAATTATCCCCACACCACACGAAATTTATTTAAGATGCCAAATAAATGTTAATTTAATAACTTTATATATATATATATATATATATATATATATATATATGTTAATGTTAACTCTCGCTTGTGACTTGTTAGTGAATTATTTAAAATTATCTTGCTAACTATGATACATGTTCTGATTATTGCTACTGACTGTTTCAGGTTCAGGAAGTCGGAACATTTTCTTACTGGTTGTCCAAGATTAGTTAAGAAGGTTGAGATCTACTTCAACAATATGTCTTAATTCTCCAGCTTTCACAAAGATAGTGTTCCATCAACAATAGGAAGCTGAAAGAAAGGTTTCTTGTTTGTCACATTTTATTCATATATTGTGTTGTTTTCCAATATTGCTTGTATTTAAGAATATCTAGGTAGAACAATATTCATACTGTGTTGTTTTATAATATTAGTTACCTTTTGAAATCCTTATTAAAAATCTTAAAGTCTTTTTTCCATCAATGTTAAATATTTATCTCTATTGTAATAAACTCTATTACTCAAAATTTCTTTAGGAATTTTTCAATCTACAATAAAGCTAAAATATGGACAAGGGTTGGATTAATTTGCCAAGGTATAGCAATGATTACATCAATGGCGTAGAATCATTTTTAGACTTTTCTTTCACTAAAGGAAGACCACAAGGAGGAGAAATTTTATGCCCTTGTGTTATGTGCCGCAATCTTAATTGGCAAAAGAGACATGTAGTGTTGGATCTCTTAGTATGTAAGGGATTTGTAGAGGGCTATAAAGAATGGGTTTACCATGGTGAGGGAATTTCTTTTATAGATTCTAATGGTGATTTAGATGATGAAATGAACTCATATGACGACATTGATGGCTTATTATATGACACATTTAGAGATGTAGCAGAAGCAGAGGGAATTTATGAAGGCCCTAATGAAGATGCTAGAAAAATCTATAATTTGATTGAAGAAGCAAAAGAAGAATTGTATCCAGGATGTAAAAATTTCTCAAAACTATCATTTGTCATTCGACTCTATCTGTTAAAATGTCTTCATGGATGGAGTAATGCATCATTTACAGCCCTATTAGAATTAATGAGGGAGGCTATGCCTCATTTGAACATTCCTCAGTCCTTCAATCAAACAAAGGGAATGATTAGGGACTTGGGTCTTGACTACAACAAAATTGATGCATGCCCAAATGATTGCATGCTATATCAGAAAGAGCATGTAAACGATACCTCTTGCCATATATGTAGAGCTTCAAGATGGAATGAAAGTTCTCAAGTGGATTGTGAATCTGGGGAGTCCAAGAAAGCCTATAAAGTGCCTGCTAAAATTCTTAGACACTTTCCCTTGGTTCCAAGACTTAAAAGACTTTTTGTGTGCGCTGAGACTGCCAGTTCATTAAGATGGCACGAGGAAGAGCGTTCAAAGGATGAGAAGTTGAGACATCCTGTTGATGGCCAAGCATGGAAAGATTTTGATGAACTACATCCTGATTTTGCTCACGATTCTCGTAATGTAAGACTTGGGTTGTTTAGTGATGGATTTAATCCATTTAGGACAATGAGCATATCTCATAGTACCTGGCCTGTTGTGTTGATGACTTATAATCTACCACCCTGGATGTGTATGAAGCCAAAATTTTATATGTTGTCCTTATTAATTCCTGGGCCACATTCACCTGGAAATGACATTGATGTGTATCTAGAACCGTTGATTGAGGAGTTAAAATTACTGTGGGACATAGGCATAGAAACTTATGATGTTTCAAGAAATGCAACCTTTCAAATGCGTGCAAGCCTTCTTTGGACTATTCATGACTTTCCTGCATATGCTATGTTGTCTGGTTGGTGTAACGTCCTAGTTTCTTTATTGATTTTAGTTGCGGAATTATGTTATTTACTTAACTTCTTAAAAACCCGGTCTAATTTTTTTCTTTTTCCGTTTGTGAAGTTAAGTGTTTCCCAAGGATCGCTTACTCTCAGTTGGTTATTTTAACCTAAGAAACTAGAAGTTACATGTTTGATACTCTCACGCTCTCCTGATCTACATATACAAACAAGGTTAAGTGGAAATGAGGTACTATACCTCCGCATATTACCTAAGTAGTTCAAACGTAGGTCCACAACATATAATCCATATAGACATACATATATACAGACATAAGTATTAAAGTTAGTGGCTCGCAGGCCCAAAATTGTCAGTACTAAGCCTATACTAGAGTGACATCAGAATCACTGCCAAAATATGAGTCAGCTCCTACTACCTATCCATCTCACCCCTTTCTAAGTCCCTGGGGCATTCTCAACCGAAGGGAAGAAGAAGAGGATGTTAACTGCCTTCAGGATTTGGAAGTATCCCAAGAGGGGTACCTCCAGGAGCTCTACCTCAATCTCCCGCAACAGAATGTACCTGGGCATCTGAACACACTAACGTAATGAGATATAACATCTCAGAAACATAGATTACCAATTTTATATGTAAAAACTAATTAGTGGTTCAGCTGCATTCCTAAGAATATTGAAAAATACTTCCATCTCGATCAACAGATAATTTAAACGCAATACACATCAATTACAAGATATTTCCACACTCAAAAAGGAATCAATACATCAATCACAAGATATTTCTATTCATACAAATGGTCATGCTGAAAACTGTAAACAGATGAAAAATCATTTTCACTTTCAAAACATGCATATTTACTACTATATGCAATTTTCAGCCATGCCAGTCTTTTCAAAAAGGTTCGTGTTTACCTCTACATGCAACCGTCAAGTCTCTCCAGGACCTGTTAAAACTGGGTAAACCATTACCGTAAATTCAAAACCAATCTAATGAAACAGGACAATACCGACTTACCATTTAACACTATGGAAAGCCTGCCCAAATAAGGCCAACAGGTAATTACCTAACATCCCAGGGCGTCCCACGGTGTGCGCACAAAGTTAGAACCTTAGGATCACCAATCCCGGACTGGATTATTTCCTCACTAGTTGCTAGGCAGCTACGTCCCGGACGCATTCCTAGCCAGCCTAGTGTGTCCTTTTCATACAGATCAAATTATACATTATAATTTTTATCCACAGGTAATGTTTACTCAGTTGCCAAATAAATTGCCTCTCCAGGGCATCAAAACACAGTGGTTGCCTCTCTAGGGCATCAAAACACAATTACTGCCTCTCCAGGGCATAAAAACACAATTATTGCCTCTCCAGGGCATAAAAATACAAATACTGCCTCTCCAGGACATCAAAACACAATTATTGCCTCTCCAGGGCATAAAAATACAAATACTGCCTCTCCAGGGCAATTTTATAATTTTACCCCTCCAGGGCATATGCACAACAAAATACAAATGCATGCTCAAAAGCCTGCCCTTCAAGGCATTTTAGTTTCACAGATGCATGAAAAAGTTCATTTCATGATTTGGATGCCACACACTGATAAAATCATTAAATTCAACCATTGGTCAACAAAAGTCAACCAGAAGTCAACCATATTGTCAAATATAACTTCCACCACAAGTAACAGGCATAACCATCAGTATAATCATCCAAAGGTCAAGAAATTTCACCTCAAGCATCATTAAAGCATACATACCAACCTAAACAATTTTTCTAATATAGAAAATTGCATTTGGACTCTTAAATTCACAAATCTTTTCAAAGGAGTCATATTCTTTAAAGAAAGAAATTCAAGGCACACTTCAACTATTTAGACTTCACTTAGTTACCAAAATGGTCAATTAGGACCTGCTACACAAACACAGAAAATCCCAACAGAATTGAACCAGAATTTGGGTAGAAATAGGACTTTTTAGTTTTTATCAAGTTTTTCTTACAATTTAGTCCCTATTAAGACCCAAATTCTGTTTTGGGTTGTTTCAATCCAAAACCAGGGTGCAGCAAGTACCTAAAAGATAATTGGGACTTCCTCATGCAGTTTCCACAGAAAAATAGCAACCAGAAGTCATACTTTTGCAGCAAAACACATAAATTTTCCCAAAAATCAAGTTGAGTATAGAATGGGGTTAGAGGCCACTTTGACCACTTCCCTGCAAATACAGAGGTCCATACTAACATACAAAACCAGAAAGTACAGAAATTTTACCACAGATAACTCAGTTAACACAGATTCTGAAAAAGGGGCAAAACAGAAAAAATAGTTCACTTTAGTCCCTATTTCATACACTTCTCTTTTCTTACCTCTATCCAGCCCAGTTTAGCATCTCCTAAGCATGATAAGACTACTTGTGACTTGCACAGTAAGTGTGTGCAGCCACATTAGTACAGAATTGCCAAATTTGCAAGTGTTTCACTCATTTTGCCATTTTTTCCTCTTTTGACCCTTTTTCTGTTTTCTAGCCCATAAGTTAACCCATTTTCTGTTTGGGGAGGGTACTTAGGACGTTTAGAGGGTGAGATGACAGGTCTACCCTCTTACAACCTGAGTACCCAAGTTCTGGGCCACTAACTGCCTCTTGCCATGCTTGTTATCCTAATTTCCATTCTAAGAGTATGTGAATCCCTAAGACTCTTACTTTCTTCTAGGCACTTTTCTTCCACTGTTTTGACATTTCCTGCACTTCATAAATCTTGCTTGACAGTAAAGGGTAAGTTTCACAGGGTCAAAGGAAATATTGCCATCTTAGCCACTTAGATACTTAGACAATGCCCAGACAAGAAATCTAAGCAAACTTACAATGGTTAGAGGTCCAATTTTGATCATATACCATTTAATCAAACACAGCACTCAAGACCATACCATCACCCTTACACAATTTAAACTCATAAACTTCTTTTAAAATTTCCAGCAAGCATTCAAAGTTTTCGTGGTTTAGAAAACTCAGTAATTCATGTTAAATTTCAGAATTATTAGAGATGGTAAGTTTGCAAGTGCATTGTTAAAACTCAGGTTATGCATTCCAACCATGCTTTATTTCCATTTTTCTCAAAATAGCAAGCTACCACATCTACCCTATTCTGAAACTTAACATTTTCCTCAAGCAAATCTGAGCTAACAACCACTTCTAGTAACCCTGGCAATAGTGTCACCGAGAAGGGATGGACATTTTCAGAACTAAAAATCAAAGAATTTACTGCAAATCAAATTTTGAACCCTTCATCCACAAAGTCCCACTACTGAACCAGAAGTTCTTAGAAGTAGTCAAATCAAATCTTCAACCTCCAATAGTCCCATTAACATTTATTAACTCATCTAAACTTGGTTCAGAACTCAAACTACCAGAAACAACAAAAACGGCAAGCATACATTTCTATATCAGAAAATAGCATTTTTAGCAAAAAATTTAAAATCTTTCGAGGCTCTGAACCCTTGTACGGCAGACTCTGATCATGCATGCATGGAGGGGCTTTTTAAGATTACCCTCTTAGCTTTCTAATGGCTACTCACACGCTCAAATTGGATAACAGATGAAGGAGATATGTCTCAAGGAAGCTTCACTGCCCAAAACAGGGCATTCTGTGACAGCCTCGGGAAAATGAGTCATAGAGGCTCATAACACCGTTTCTGGTGGATGCTCTTGGCTCAGTGATGGAGAAGGAAGGGTAACACTACGTTACCTTGATTTCCAGAAGAAGAACCACGGATTTGAACCTCTGATCAGCTTGGGAAAACTGATGCAAAACAGCAAGGTTTCTGGTGTGAGTGTGTGTGTGGATTTTTGCTTCTCTTTCTACCTCCAGCTACAATCCTTCGATTCTCCCAGCTCACACACGATCTCAGCCTCTCTCTGAACCTGTTCTCTCTTGCTCTCAGCTCTCAACTTCTGATTTTAGCCACTGGTGTGGCTTTCTCTCAGTTTTTCTTTCCTTTTATAGTCACCAAGACATGTTAGAGTGAAATGATGAGTGTGGTGAGGTGTCTAACGGTGGAGGCAAACTGAAATGTATTTAGACACCTAAGTGAGGTGTGCTGGCAGCTTAAGGGCTGTTTGGGTGATTAGTTTAGGTGCTTAATTCTCGGGTAGACTTTATCCTAGGTGCATTAGTGATTGATACTTAGGGGCTTGTTTAATTTAAACTGTAAATTTGTTAGTCTCGGTTTCTAGCCTCAATCCTCTTCATTCTGGTCTTTTATTTTGCTTACTCAAGTTGCTGGGTGTGGTAACTACCTTGATTGGGTCTTTAATTGGCTTTAAAAACAATAAATTCGGTTACAAGTGCTTAAAGACATTAAAGGGATTTATTTGTGATAAATTTCCTATTTATTGCTATTTTTAAAATGTGTAACTTACTTAATCATGCTTGTTTTTTATTTAATTTCATGGCTAGTACCTTGTAGGGTAGTTTAGGGTGTCTCTAAGTGGTTAAATTGGGCTTCCTTAGGCCTTAAGTAAGCTAAAGGGCTAAAGCTCCAATTTTTCAGTTCTTTCATTTTAGTCCGGAATTTTTACTGGAGATAATGTATCTTTTTAGGACTCTTCTTGAGGTTGGGGTCCCTTAGCTAGGTCTTAGGGTATCTCTAGAGTGTCCTAGGGTATCTTTCTAGGGTCAAATAGGTCTTTTCTGCCCTATTTAATTCCTTAAAGAAAAAGGTTAAAAACAAACTTATTCTTTTCAATTTAGTCCCTAGGGTTAGGGTTAGGGTTCCTCTGGTCATTTTTCTCTGGTTTTTGGGTCTCTTGACCTCTAGTTAGGGTTTCATAAACTTAATTACAAACAAAAACAAAGGCAAACACATCCAATCACTTAAAAATCATAAAGTCAAACAAGTTAAAGAAAAGTCAACACAAAAGTCAACAAACTTAGAAAAGTCAACACTTTGACTTTTTGGTCAAAGTTGGATTTCCATTTTTGGGATGTTACAGTTGGAGCACGAAAGGAAAGTTTGCATGTCCTTGCTGCAACTATGGGACTTCTTCCAAATATTTAAAGCATAGTAAAAAGATGTGTTATATGGATCATCGTGTTTTTTTGCCTATGAATCACCCATGGAGATCTAATTCAACGTCTTTCAATGGAAAAATAGAACATAGGTCTCCAACTCAATTGTTAGGAAGAGAATAACTTTTACAAGACTTGGACAAGATAAACCATGTCTTTGGGAAGACACAAAAGAAAAACGACAAATATCCTTTGAAGAAGAGATCTATTTTCTTTGAGTTGCCATATTGGGAGCATAACACATTGCGGCACAACCTTGATGTAATGCACAATTAGAAAAATATATGTGATAATATAATTGGCACTCTCTTAGAAATCCCAAGGAAGACAAAGGATCATGCAAAAGCTCGTCTTGACTTACAGGATATAGGAATAAGAAAGAATCTTCAACCAAGGGAGATGGATGGTGGGAAAAAATTTATATTGCCTAGAGCAAGCTATTCTATGACTGCAACAGAGAAATCAAGTTTTTGTAGTGTTTTCAAGTTAGCAAAATTACCAGATGGGTGTGCATCAAATATTTCACGATGTGTGCAAGTTGCTGAAAGAAAAGTATCGGATTATAAAAGTCACGATGCCCATTTCATGTTGCATTACTTGTTACCAGTAGCAATAAAAGGCTTATTGCCTGACCATGTTGCTATTCCTTTGATTCGTCTTTGTTCCTTCTTTCGTTGTTTATGTCAAAAGGTTATACAGGTTGAAGACTTAATCCATTTGGAAGCAGAGATTGCAGAAACTCATTGCCAGCTAGAAAGAATTTTCCCTCATTCTTTCTTTGACATAATGGTTCATTTACCTATTCACCTAGCAAATGAAGTGAGATTAGGTGGACCGGTTCAAAGTCGCTACATGTTTCCACCAGAAAGATATATGTGTAAATTGAAGTCTTATGTTCGCAATAAGTCTCGCCCAGAAGGATCTATTGCAGAAGCATATTTAGTTGAAGAGTGCTTAACATTTAGCTCAAGGTATTTACATAGTGGTGTGGATAAAAGGTCAAATAAAATGGGAAGGAATAGTGATAAATCAAGTTTCAGTCAAGTTGATGCCTCTTCTGTTGGCCATCCTATCGGAGCAAAAAAATTGATATCTTTAGACCAGAAGTCATTGAAGCAAGCTCATAGATACATATTGTTCAATTGTGATGATGTCCAACAATACATTAGGTATTTTCTTATTGCCAATCTCTTTAATAATTTTTTGTGAATATTTTTTATATACAAAGCATTAATGAATGGTTATACTTTCTTATTGTAGAGAGCATGATGATATTGTTAATAGTCATACTGGGAAAAGAAAGTGGAGTAAAGCCAAAAGTCATAGCAATGATTTCATTGAATGGTTTGAAACTCGTGCGATGAATGATGATATATCAGACTTTGTTAAGGGACTATCCAGAGGACCAAATACTGTTGCAAAGAAGTTTTCTGAATATGTTATTAATGGATATAGGTTCCGCACTAGGATGCGTGATGCGAGATGCAAAACCCAAAACAGTGGAGTGACCGTGGAGGCAATAACTCGAAGCTTTGCAAGCTCCAAGGATGAAAGACCAAGAAAAGATAGTTTAACATACTATGGAGCGATTACTGATATAATTGAGTTAAACTATTATGAACTTTGCAAATATGTGTTATTTAAATGTGATTGGTTTGAAGTTAAAGAAGATAATTATGGAATGAAATTTGTGCACTTTCATAAGAGATGCTACCAAGAAGATCCTTTTGTGCTAGCAACTCAAGTACATCAGTGTTTTTATGTTAGGGGTCATTTGGAAGAAAATAGATATTATGTCATGAAGAGAGTCCCTAGAGATTTATTCAATATGGGAGATCAATCAGATGGTGGCCAAGAATTTCATTGGGGCGAGCCATCTGATTCTTCATCAAATCCTACCCTACCAGTTGATGATGGTAAAGTTGATTTAGTTAGAAAGGATGTACCAGCTACAATCATTGATGAACCTTTACCAACACTTGATGACCAACCACATCAAATAGATTATGAAGAGTATTCTGACTTTGATGACAGTGATTGGGACTATATGGAGTAGCTTTTCCAAAAGTCATGTAATATGTGTTAATCTAGCTTTCTTAATAATAGGTCTTTTTCTATCCCAAACATATGTGTTAATCTAGTAATACTACTTTGAATAATTTATTAGGTTGTTGTTCTTTACTCCCACACATATTTTATAAAGTATTGAGTTTAAAATACGTATTATGCATGTTGTAACGTGATTTTTCTTTACTTTGGTGCAGGTATGTAGATTCTAGAACATAGTGGTGTTACAATTTTATGAAGTATTGAGTTACTTTATTGATTCAAGTTTTATTTATTATGGTATGTGAAGGGCATCTTTGTTGGTCATTGGTTGAGATTAGAAAATACTGAAAGGAAAGGAAAAGGTAGGCCACTTTAAATCCTACTTTGTGCTTAAAATGACGCTACCAAATTTATATGCAAATGATATATGTGCTGTTAATTCTTCTTCTTATATTATTGACATGAAACATAATCTAGGTTGTTTTTCTTAAATTTTTTTATTAGTTATTTTATTGATTCAGGTTTTATTTATTATGGTATGTGAAGGGCATCTTTATATACAAATCATATATGTTTGTTTTTACCATTTCAGTTTTGATTATTGCAAAAGAAAATGAAGAAGGGAGAAACTTTTAAAGAAAAAGTGTTGGCTTCTGACAAAAGAGCTGAAAGTCCTAGCATTAAAAATGGTTTCAATTTTGATCTCCAAGCTAAATCAAGCACTGATTTTCTTAGACAATTCAAGAAAGTTAAGCGTGAAAAAGTTCACAATATGCAAGAAAGATTGTTGAAGAGCAAATTGAAAGAGTCAAAAGGTGGATGTCATCAAAGACAATGTCAAAAGAAGCCTCCTTTACCCAAAACTTCAACTCAAGTTGAATCACAAAGTGTTCAAGGAGACCAAAGCCAATATAATAAGGTTGACACTACTAAGAAACCCAATCAAAATGTAGCTGAAGTTCAACAGAGCAACGAAGCACCACATGTTCCTAAGAAGTTGAAAAGAAAGTCAATGTGTCCACCATTATCAATGGATGACTTTCTTGGTAATGTTGAAAGTGATAATGAAGAAATTATAATGAATGAAGAAGTTGAACAAAATGAAATTGAACAAAATGAAGAAGACAACAACCATCATAATGAAGTTGAGAAAGAAAATAACGGCAATATAACAAAAGGTAATATCATTTGAATTTTCAAATTTAATTTACAAAAATTATGTTCCCAAACCTACCTTATATCTAATTTCTCTTATACTATGAAATGAATTTGATATAGGGACATCAAAGAAAAGAACTAGAGGGCAAACATCATGCAAGAATATTCATGCTAGATCAGTTGAAGAGCGAGAAGAAGTAATCTTAAATGATGATGGACAGCCAATAGAACCTCGTGAGAAAAAAGTGAAGGACTTGAGTCTTTTCTTGGGTACAATGGCTAGAAATTCAACATTTTGTCCCTTGACTTACACTAATTGGAAGGCTATGCCAAGTGACCTTAAAGACCATATGTGGAAATATATCAATGTAAGTATTGGTTAATTAAATTTTCCTAAGTTATGTTCCTTTGTACATTTACAATCATGCAACTTCTTTTATTGATTTTCATTCCATGCCTTTGTACATTTACAATCATGTGTTTCGAAAACTTGATATTCATCAGTTTTCGCCGGTGCGTGTTTCGGAAACATGATATTCTTCAGTTTCCACCAATGAGTGTTTTGAAAACTTGATATTCATCAGTTTTCGCCGGTCAGTATTTCGAAAACTTGACATTCATTAGTTTTCGCCGATGAGTGTTTCGAAAACTTGATTTTCTTCTTAATCAGTTTTTGCCGATTAGCGTTTTGAAAACTTAATATTCATCAGTTTTTGCCGATGAGTGTTTCGAAGACTTGATATTCATCAGGTTTTACCAATGAGTGTTTCGAAAACTTGATTTTCTTGTTAATTAGTTTTCACCTATGAGTGTTTCAAAAACTTGATCTTCATTAGTTTTCGCTTGTGAGTGTTTCCGAAACTTGATATTCATCATTTTTCCCCACTGAGTGTTTCAAAAAATTCATTTTCTTGTTAATCAGTTTTCGTCGAAGAGTGTTTAAAAATATTGATATTCATAAGTTTTCGCCAATGATTGTTTCGAACACTTGACTTTCTTGTTAATCAGTTTTCGCCGATGAGTGTTTAGAAAACTTGATATTCATCAGTTTTTGCCAATGAGTGTTTCGAAAACATGATTTTTTTGTTAATCAGTTTTCGCCGTTGATCATTTCGAAAACTAGATATTCATTCGTTTTCGCAAATTAGTGTTTCGGAAAATTGATATTCATCAGTTTTCGCCCATGAGTGTTTCGAAAACTTGAAATTCATTAGTTTTCGCCAATGAGTGTTTCAAAAACTTGATTTCCTTATTAATCAGTTTTCGCCGATAAGTGTTTCGAAAACTTGATATTCATCAGTTTTCGTCGGTGAATGTTTCGGAAAGTTGATATTCTTCACTTTTCGCCATTTAGTGTTTCGAAAACTTGATATTTATCAGTTTCTGCCGGTGAGTGTTTCGAAAACTTGATTTTCTTGTTAATCAGTCTTCATCGGTGAGTATTTCGAAAACTAGATATTCATTAGTTTTCGCCGATGAGTGTTTTGAAAACTTGATTTTCTTGTTAATCAGTTTTCGCCGTTGAGTGTTTCGAAAACTTGATATTCTTCAGTTTTCGGGGGTGAGTGTTTCGAAAACTTTATATTCATAAGTTTTCACCAATCAGTGTTTCGAAAACTTGATTTTCTTCTTAATCAGTTTTCGTCGATGAGTGTTTCGAAAACATGATATTCATCATTTTTCGTCGGTGAGTGTTTAGAAAAATTGATATTCGTCAGTTTTCACGAATGAGTGTTTCGAAATCTTGATATTCTTGTTAATCGGTTTTCGCCAATTAGTGTTTCGAAAACTTAATATTCATCAGCTTTCGTCGGTGCGTGTTTCGAAAACTTGATATTCATCAGTTTTCGCCAATGAGTGTTTCGAACACTTGATTTTCTTGTTAATCAATTTTCGCCGATGAGTGTTTCGAAAACTTGATATTCATCCATTTTCACCGGTGAGAGTATTAAAAACTTGATATTCATCAGTTTTCGCCTATGAGTGTTTTGAAAACTTGATTTTCTTGTTAATCAGTTTTCGCCGATGAGTGTTTCGAAAACTAAATATTCATCAGTTTTCGCCGATGAGTGTTTCAGAAACATGATTTTCTTCAGTTTTTGCCAATGAGTGTTTCGAAAACTTGAGTTTGTTGTTAATCAGTTTTCACAGACTAATGTTTCGCCAATCAGTGTTTTGAAAACTTGATTTTCTTGGTAACCAGTTTTCGCTGGTAAGTGTTACGAAAACTTGATATTCACCAGTTTTCACCGATTAGTGTTTCGGAATCTTGATATTCATCAGTTTTCGTGAATGAGTCTTTCGAAAACTTAATTTTCTTGTTAATCAGTTTTTGCCGGTGAGTGTTTTGAAAATTTGATATTCATCAGTTTTTGCTGGTGAGTGTTTCAAAAGCGTGATTTTCTTGTTAATCAGTTTATGCCAATGAGTGTTTCGAAAATTTGATATTCATCAGTTTTCGCCGATGAGTGTTTCGAAAACTTGATTTTCTTGTTAATCAGTTTTCACCGGTGAGTGTTTCGAAAACTTGATATTCATCAGTTTTCGCCAATGAGTGTTTTGAAAACTTTATTTTCTTGTTAATCAGTTTTCGCCGATGAGTGTTTGAAAACTTGATATTCATCAGTTTTTGCCGGTGAGAGTTTCGAAAACTTGATATTCAAATGTTTTCGCCCATAAGAATTTCGAAAACTTGATTTTCTTGTTAATCAGATTTTGCCGAAGAGTGTTTCGAAAACTTAATTTTCACCAGTTTTCACCAATGAGTGTTTCAAAAACTTGATTTTCGTGTTAATCAGTTTTCGCCGATGAGTGTTTTGAAAACTTGATATTCATCAGTTTTCGCCGATTAGTGTTTCGGAAAGATGATAGTCTTCAGTTTCCGCCAATGAGTGCTTCGAAAACTTGATATTTATCATTTTCCGCCGGTGAGTGTTTCGAAAACTTGATTTTCTTGTTAATCAGTATTCGTCGGTGAGTATTTCGAAAACTAGATATTCATCAGTTTTCGCTGATGAGTGATTTGGAAGCTTGATTTTCATTAGTTTTCGGCGATGAGGGTATCGAAAACTTGATATTCATTAGTTTTCACCGATGAGTGTTTCGAAAACTTGATTTTCTTGTTAATCAGTTTTCGCCGATGAGTATTACGAAAACTTGATATTCATCAATTTTCGCCAGTGAGTGTTTCGAAAACTTGATATTCGTTAGTTTTCACCAATGAATGTTTCGAAAACTTGATTTTCTTGTTAATCAGTTTTCGTCGATGAGTGTTTCGAAAACTTAATATTCATCAGTTTTCGCCAATGAGTGTTTCGAAAACTTGATATTCATCAGTTTTTGCCAATGAGTGTTTCAAAAACATGATTTTCTTGTTAATCAATTTTCGTCAGTGAGTATTTCAAAAACTTGATATTCATCAATTTTCGCCATTGAGTATTTCGAAAACATGATTTTCTTGTTAATCATTTTACGCCGATGAGTGTTTCGAAAACATGATATTCATCAGTTTTCGCCGATGAGTGTTTCGAAAACTTGATATTCATCAGTTTTCACCAATTTGTGTTTCGAAAACATGATATTCATAAGTTTTCGCCTACGAGTGTTTCGAAAACTTGATTTTCTTGTTAATCAGTTTTCGTCGGTGACTATTTTGAAAACTTAAAATTCATATGTTTTTGCCGATGAGTGTTTCGAAAACTTGATATTCAACAATTTTTCGCCGATTAGTGTTTAGAAAATTTCACATTCATCAGTTTTCGCCAATGAGTGTTTCGAAAACTTGATTTTCTTGTTAATCAGTTTTTGCAGACGAGTGTTTCACAAACTTGATATTCATAAATTTTTACCAGTGAGTGTTTCGAAAACTTGATATTCATCAGTTTTTGCCGGTGAGTGTTTCGAAAACTTGATATTCATCAATTTTCGCCAATGAGTGTTTCAAAAACTTGATTTTCTTGTTAATCAGTTTTTGTCGATGAGTGTTTCAAAAACTTGATATTCATCAGTTTTCGCCGATGTGTGTTTCGAAAAGTTGATATTCATCAGTTTTCGCCAATGAGTCCTTCGAAAACTTGATTTTCTTGTTAATATGTTTTCGCCGATGAGTGTTTCGAAAACTTGATATTCATCAGTTTTCGCCGATGAGTGTTTCGAAAACTTGATATTCATCAGTTTTTGCCATTGAGTGTTTCGAAAATTTGATTTTCTTGTTAATCAGTTTTTGCCAATGAATGTTTCGAAAACTAGATATTCATCAGTTTTCGTTGATGAGTGTTTTGAAAACTTGATATTCATCAGTTTTTTCCGAATAGTGTTTCCAAAACTTGATATTCTTCAGTTATCGCCAATGAGTGTTTCGAAAAGTTGATTTTCTAGTATATCAGTTTTCGCCGATGAGTGTTTTCAGAACTTGATATTCATCAGTTTTCGTCGATTAGTGTTTCGGAAACTTGATATTCATTAGTTTTCGCCGGTGAGTGTTTCGGAAACTTGATATTCTTTAGTTTTCGCTATTGAGTGTTTCAAAAACTTGCTTTTCCTGTTAATCAGTTTTCGCTGGTGAGTCTTTCGAAAACTTGATATTCTTCAGTTTTCGCCAATATGTTTTTCAAAAATATGATTTTCTTGTTAATCAGTTTTCATCGATGAGTGTTTCGAAAACTTGATATTCATCAGTTTTCGCCGGTGAGTGTTTATGAAACTTGATATTCTTTAGTTTTCGCCAATGAGTGTTTCGAAAACTTGATTTTCTTATTAATCAATTTTCGCCGATGAGTGTTTCGAAAATTTGATATTCATCAGTTTCCGCTAATGAGTGTTTCGAAAACTTGATATTCATTAGTTTTCGTCGGTGAGTGTTTCAAGAACTTGATATTTATCCATTTTCGCCAATGAGTGTTTCGAAAACTTGACTTTCTTGTTCATCAGTTTTCGCGGGTGAGTGTTTCGAAAACTTGATATTCAGCAGTTTTCTCCCGTGAGTGTTTCGAAACCTTGATATTCATCCGCTTTCTCCAATGAAAGTTTCGAAAACTTGATTTTGTTGTTAATCAGTTTTCGCCGATGAGTGTTTTGAAGACATGATATTCATCAGTTTTCGCCGATTAGTGTTTCGGAAACTTGATATTCATCAGTTTTCGCAAATGAGTGTTTCAAAAACTTGATTTTCTTGTTAATCAGTTTTCGTCGATGAGTGCTTACAAAACTTGATTTTCATCAATCTTCGCTAGTGAGTGTTTCAAAAACTTGATACTCATCAATTTTAGCCGGTGAGTGTTTCAAAAACTCGATATTCATCAGTTTTCGCCAATGAGTATTTGAGAACTTGATTTTCTTGTTAATCAGTTTTCGCCGATGAGTGTTTTGAAAACTTGATATTCATCAGTTTTCGCCGGTGAGTGTTTCGAAAACTTGATATTCATCAGTTTTCGCCGGTGAGTGTTTCAAGAGCTTGATTTTCAACAATTTTCACCGGTGATTTTTTCGAAAAATTGATTTTATTCTTAATCAATTTGCGCCAATGACTGTGTCGAAAATTTGATATTCAATAATTTTCGCCAATGGCTGTTTTGAAAACTTTATTTACTTGTTAAATAGTTTTCGCCGATGAGTGTGTGAAAAACTTGATATTCATTAGGTCTCGCCGGTGAGTGTTTCTAAAACTTGATATTCTTCAGTTTTCGCCAATGAGTGTTTCGAAAACTTGATTTTCCTATTAATCAATTTTCGCCGGTGAGTGTTTCGAAAATTTGATATTCTTCAGTTTCCGCCAATGAGTGTTTCGAAAACTTGATTTTCTTGTTAAACAGTTTTCGCCGATGAGTGTTTCGAAAACTTGATATTCTTCAGTTTTCACCGGTTAGTGTTTCGAAAACATGATATTCATAAGTTTACACCAATGAGTGTTTCCAAAACTTAATATTCATCAGTTTTCGCCGATGAGTGTTTCGCAAACTTGATATTCATCAGTTTTCACCAATGGGTCTTTTGAAAACTTGATTTTCTTGTTAATCAGTTTTCGCCGATGAGTGTTTTCAAAACTTGATTTTCATCATTTTTCGCCGGTCAGAGTTTCGAAAACGTGATATTCATCAGTTTTCGCCAATGAGTGTTTCGAAAACTTGATTTTCCTGTTAATCAGTTTTCGCCGATGAGTGTTTCGAAAACTTGATATTGATCAGTTTTCGCCGGTGATTGTTTCGAAAACTTGATATTCATCAGTTTTCGCCAATGTGTTTGAAAACTTGATTTTCTTGTTAATCTGTTTTCGCCGATGAGTGTTTCGAAAACTTGATATTCATCAGATTTTGTCGGTGAGTGTTTCGAAAACTTGATTTTCTTGTTTATCAATTTTCGTCGGTGAGTATTTGGAAAACTAGATATTCATTAGTTTTCGCCGATTAGTGTTTTGGAAACTTGATATTCATCAGTTTTCGCCGGTCAGTGTTTCGAAAACTTGATTTTCTTGTTAATCAGTTTTCGTCGGTGAGTATTTCGAAAACTAGATATTCATCAGTTTTCGCCGATGAGTGTTTCGAAAACTTGATTTTCTTGTTAATCAGTTTTTGCCGATTAGTGTTTCGAAAACTTAATATTCATCAGTTTTCGCCGATAGGAGTTTCGAAAACTTGATATTCAACAGTTTTCGCCGATTAGTGTTTAGAAAATATGACATTCATCAGTTTTTTTCAATAAGTGATTTGAAAACTTGATTTTCTTGTTAATCAGTTTTCGCCAATGACTGTTTCGAAAACTTGATATTGATCAGTTTTCTCGGATGAGTGTTTCAAAAACTTGATATTCATTAGCTTTCGCCGGTGAGTGTTTCGAAAACTTGATATTCATCAATTTTCGCCAATGAGTGCTTCAAAAACTTTATTTTCTTGTTAATCATGTTTCGCCGATGTGTGTTTCGAAAACTTGATATTCTTCAGTTTTCACTGGTGAGTGTTTCGAAAACTTGATATTCATCAGTTTTTGCCAATGAGTGTTTAGAAAACTTGATTTTCTTGTTAATTAGCTTTCGTCATTGAATATTATGAAAACTTGATGTTCATTAGTTTTTGCAGATAAGTGTTATAAAGACTTGATACTAATTAGTTTTCACAAACGACTGTTTGGGAAACTTGATTTTCTTGTTAATCAGTTTTCGCCGATGAGTGTTACGGAAACTTGATATTCATCAGTTTTCACCAATGAGTGTTTCGAAAACTTGATTTTCTTGTTAATCAGTTTTCGCCAATGAATGTTGCAAAAACTTGATATTCATCAATTTTCGCCGGTGAGTGTTTCCGAAATTTGATATTCTTTAGTTTTCGCCAATGAGAGTTTCAAAAACTTGATTTTCTTATTAATCAATCTTGGCCGTTGAGTGTTTCGAAATCTTGATATTCTTCAGTTTTTGCCAATGAGTGTTTCGAAAACTTGATTTTCTTGTTAAACAGTTTTCGCCGATGAGCGTTTCGAAAACTTGATATTCTTCAGTGTTCACCGGTGAGTGTTTCAAAAACTTGATATTCATAAGTTTTCACCAATAAGTGTTTCGAAAACTTGATTTTCTTGTTAATCAGTTTTCGCCGATGAGTGTTTCGAAAACTTGATATTCATTAGTTTTCGCCGGTCAGTGTTTCAAAAAGTTGATATTCATCAGTTTTCGCCAATGAGTGTTTCGAAAACTTGATTTTCTTGTTAATCAGTTTTCGCCGATGAGTGTTTCGAAAACTTGATATTCATCAGTTTTGTCCAATGAGTGTTTCGGAAACTTGATATTCGTCATCTTTCGCCAATGTGTGTTTCGAAAACTTGATTTTCTTGTTAATTAGTTTTCGTCGGTGGGTGTTTCGAAAACTTGATATTCATCAGTTTTCGCCGATGAGTGTTTCAAAAACTTGATATTCATCAGTTTTCGTCAATGAGTGTTTCGAAAACTTTATATTCATCAGTTTTCTCCGATTAGTGTTTCGGAAACTTGATATTCATCAGTTTTCGCTAATGAGTGTTTCGAAAACTTGATTTTCTTGTTAATCAGTTTTCATCGATGAGTGTTTCGAAAACTTGACATTCATCAGTTTTCGCCGGTCAATGTTTCGGAAACTTGATATTCTTCAGTTTTCGTCAATGAGTGTTTCTAAAACTTGATATTCATAAGTTTTCGCCAATGAGTTTTTCGAAAACTTGATTTTCTTGTTAATCAGTTTTCGCCGATGAGTGTTTCGGAAACTTGATATTCTTCAGTTTTCGCCGGTGATTGTTTCCGAAATTTTATATTCTTCAGTTTTTGCCAATGAGTGTTTCGAAAACTTGATTTTCTTGTTAATCAATTTTGGCCGATGAGTGTTTCGAAAACTTGATATTAATCAGTTTTCGCTGGTGAGTGTTTCCGAAATTTATGGGCTAGAAAACAGAAAAAGGGTCAAATCACTCCAGGACCTGTTACAACTGGTTAAACCATTACCGTCAATTCAAAACCAATCTAATGAAACAGGACAATACCGACTTACCATTTAACACTATGTAAAGCCTGCCCAAATATGGCCAACAGGTAATTACCTAACATCCCAGGGCGTCCCACGGTGTGCGCACAAAGTTTGAACCTTAGGATCACCAGTCCCGGACTGGATTATTTCCTCACTAGTTGCTAGGCAGCTACGTCCCGGACGCATTCCTAGCCAGCCTAGTGTGTCCTTTTCATACAGATCAAATTATACATTATAATTTTTATCCACAGGTAATGTTTACTCAGTTGCCAAATAAATTGCCTCTCCAGGGCATCAAAACACAGTGATTGCCTCTATAGGGCATCAAAACACAAATACTGCCTCTCCAGGGCATCAAAACACAATTATTGCCTCTCCAGGGCATAAAAATACAAATACTGCCTCTCTAGGGCAATTTTATCATTTTACTCCTCCAGGGGCATATGCACATCAACAGACAGATGCATGCTCAAAAGCCTGCCCTTCAAGGCATTTTAGTTGCACAGATGCATGCTAAAGTTCATTTCATGATTTGGATGCCACACATTGATAAAATCATTAAGTTCAATCACTGGTCAACAAAAGTCAACCAGAAGTCAACCTTATTGTCAAATATAACTTCCACCATAAGTAACAGGCATAACCATCAGTATAATCATCCAAAGGTAAAGAAATTTCACCACAAGCATCATTAAAGCATACATAACAGCCTAATCAATTTTTCCAATAAAGAAAATTGCATTTGGACCCTTAAATTCACAAATCTTTTCAAAGGAGTCTCATTCTTTCAAGAAAGAAATTTAAGGCACATTTCAAGTATTTAGACTTCACTTAGTCACCAAAATGGTCAATTAGGACCTGCTACACACACCCAGAAAATCCCAACAGAATTGAACCAGAATTTGGGTAGAAATAGGACTTTTCAGTTTTTATCAAGTTTTTCTTACAATTTAGTCCCTATTAAGACCCAAATTCTATTCTGGGTTGTTTCAAGCCAAAACCAGGGTGCAGCAAGTACCTAAAAGATAATTGGGACTTTCTCATGCAGTTTCCACAGAAAAATAGCAACCAGAAATCATACTTTTGCAGCAAAACACATAAATTTTCCCAAAAATCAAGTTGAGCATAGAATGGGGTTAGAGGCCACTTTGACCACTTCCCTGCAAATACAGAGGTCCATACTAACATACTGAACCAGAAAGTACAGAAATTTTACCACAGATAACTCAGTTTACACAGATTCTGAAAAAGGGGCAAAACAAAAAAATCAGTTCACTTTAGTCCCTATTTCATACACTTCTCTTTTCTTACCTCTATCCAGCCCAGTTTAGCATCTCATAAACATGATAATACTACTTGTGACTTGCACAGTAAGTGTGTGCAGCCACATTAGTATAGAATTTCCAGTTTTGCAAGTGTTTCACTCATTTTGCCATTTTTTCCTCTTTTGATCCTTTTTCTGTTTTCTAGCCCATAAGTTAGCCCATAAGCAAATCTGAGCTAACAACCACTTCTAGTAACCCTGGCAATAGTGTCACCGAGAAGGGATGGACGTTTTCAGAACTAAAAATCAAAGAATTTACTGCAAATTAAATTTTGAACCCTTCATCCACAAAGTCCCACTACTGAACCAGAAGTTCTTAGAAGTAGTCAAATCAAATCTTCAACCTCCAATAGTCCCATTAACATTTATTAACTCATCTAAACTTGGTTCAGAAATCAAACTACCAGAAACAACAAAAACAGCAAGCATACATTTCTATATCAGAAAATAGCATTTTTAGCAGAAAATTTACAATCTTTCGAGGCTCTGAACCCTTGTACGGCAGACTTCGATCATGCATGCATGGAGGGGCTTTTAAAGATTACCCTCTTAGCTTTCTAATGACTACTCACACGCTCAAATTGGATAACAGATGAAGGAGATATGTCTCATGGAAGCTTCACTGCCCAAAACAGGGCATTCTGTGACAGCCTCGGGAAAATGAGTCATAGAGGCTCATAACACCGTTTCTGGTGGATGCTCTTGGCTCAATGATGGAGAAGGAAGGGTAACACTACGTTACCTTGATTTCCAGAAGAAGAACCACGGATTTGAACCTCTGATCAGCTTGGGAAAACTGATGCAAAACAGTAAGGTTTCTGGTGTGAGTGTGTGTGTGGATTTCTGCTTCTCTCTCTACCTCCAGCTACAATCCTTCAATTCTCCCAGCTCACACACGATCTCAGCCTCTCTCTGAACATGTTCTCTCTTGCTCTCAGCTCTCAACTTCTGATTTTAGCCATTGGTGTGGCTTTCACTCGGTTTTCCTTTCCTTTTATAGTCACCAAGACATGTGAGAGTGAAATGATGAGTGTGGTGAAGTGTCTAACGGTGGAGGCAAACTGAAATGCATTTAGACACCTAAGTGAGGTGTGCTGGCAGCTTAAGGGCTGTTTGGGTGATTAGTTTATGTGCTTAATTCTCGGGTAGACTTTATCCTAGGTGCATTAGTGATTGATACTTAGGGGCTTGTTTAATTTAAGCTGTCAATTTGTTAGTCTCGGTTTCTAGCCTCAATCCTCTTCATTCTGGTCTTGTATTTTACTTACTCAAGTTGCTGGGTGTGGTAACTACCTTGATTGGGTCTTTAATTGGCTTTAAAAACAATATATTCGGTTACAAGTGCTTAAAGGCATTAAAGGGATTTATTTGTGATAAATTTCCTATTTATTGCTATTTTTAAAATGTGTAACTTACTTAATCATGCTTGTTTTTGATTTAATTTCATGGCTAGTACCTTGTAGGATAGTTTAGGGTGTCTTTAAGTGGTTAAATTGGGCTTCCTTAGGCCTTAAGTAAGCTAATGGGCTAAAGCTCCAATTTTTCAGTTCTTTCATTTTAGTCCTGAATTTTTACTGGAGAAAATGTATCTTTTTAGGACTCTTCTTGAGGTTGGGGTCCCTTAGCTAGGTCTTAGGGTATCTCTAGAATGTCCTAGGGTATCCTTCTAGGGTCAAATAGGTCTTTTCTGCCCTATTTAATTCCTTAAAGAAAAAGGTTAAAAACTAACTTATTCTTTTCAATTTAGTCCCTAGGGTTAGGGTTAGGGTTCCTCTGGTCATTTTTCTCTAGTTTTTGGGTCTCTTGATCTCTAGTTAGGGTTTCATAAACTTAATTACAAAAAAAAACAAAGGCAAACACATCCAAACACTTAAAATCAAAAAGTCAAACAAGTTAAAGAAAAGTCAACACAAAAGTCAACAACTTAGAAAAGCCAACACTTTGACTTTTTGGTCAAAGTTGGATTTCCATTTTTGGGATGTTACAGTTGGAGCACGAAAGGAAAGTTTGCATGTCCTTGCTGCAACTATGGGACTTCTTCCAAATATTTAAAGCATAGTAAAAAGATGTGTTATATGGATCATCGTGTTTTTTTGCCTATGAATCACCCATGGAGATCTAATTCAACGTCTTTCAATGGAAAAATAGAACATAGGTCTCCAACTCAATTGTTAGGAAGAGAATAACTTTTACAAGACTTGGACAAGATAAACCATGTCTTTGGGAAGACACAAAAGAAAACGACAAATATCCTTTGAAGAAGAGATCTATTTTCTTTGAGTTGCCATATTGGGAGCATAACACATTGCGGCACAACCTTGATGTAATGCACAATTAGAAAAATATATGTGATAATATAATTGGCACTCTCTTAGAAATCCCAAGGAAGACAAAGGATCATGCAAAAGCTCATCTTGACTTACAGGATATATGAATAAGAAAGAATCTTCAACCAAGGGAGATGGATGGTGGGAAAAAATTTATATTGCCTAGAGCAAGCTATTCTATGAGTGCAACAGAGAAATCAAGTTTTTGTAGTGTTTTAAAGTTAGCAAAATTACCAGATGGGTGTGCATCAAATATTTCACGATGTGTGCAAGTTGCTGAAAGAAAAGTATCAGATTATAAAAGTCACGATGCCCATTTCATGTTGCATTACTTGTTACCAGTAGCAATAAAAGGCTTATTTCCTGACCATGTTGCTATTCCTTTGATTCGTCTTTGTTCCTTCTTTCGTTGTTTATGTCAAAAGGTTATACAGGTTGAAGACTTAATCCATTTGGAAGCAGAGATTGCAGAAACTCTTGGCCAGCTAGAAAGAATTTTCCCTCATTCTTTCTTTGACATAATGGTTCATTTACCTATTCACCTAGCGAATGAAGTGAGATTAGGTGGACCGGTTCAAAGTCGCTACATGTTTGCACCAGAAAGATATATGGGTAAATTGAAGTCTTATGTTCGCAATAAGTCTCGCCCAGAAGGATCTATTGCAGAAGCATATTTAGTTGAAGAGTGCTTAACATTTAGCTCAAGGTATTTACATAGTGGTGTGGATAAAAGGTCAAATAAAATGGGAAGAAATAGTGATAAATCAAGTTTAAGTCCAGTTGATGCCTCTTCTGTTGGCCATCCTATCGAAGCAAAAAATTGATATCTTTAGACCAGAAGTCATTGAAGCAAGCTCATAGATACATATTGTTCAATTGTGATGATATCCAACAATACATTAGGTATTTTCTTATTGTCAATCTTTTTAATAATTCTTTGTGAATATTTTTTATATACAAAGCATTAATGAATGGTTATACTTTCTTATTGTAGAGAGCATGATGATATTGTTAATAGTCATACTGGGAAAAGAAAGTGGAGTAAAGCCAAAAGTTATAGCAACGATTTCATTGAATGGTTTGAAACTCGTGCGATGAATGATGATATATCAGACTTTGTTAAGGGACTATCCAGAGGACCAAATACTGTTGCAAAGAAGTTTTTTGAATATGTTATTAGTGGATATAGGTTCCGCACTAGGATGCGTGATGCGAGATGCAAAACCCAAAACAGTGGAGTGATCGTGGAGGCAATAACTCGAAGCTTTGCAAGCTCCAAGGATGAAAGACCAAGAAAAGATAGTTTAACATACTATGGAGCGATTACTGATATAATTGAGTTAAACTATTATGAACTTTGCAAATATGTGTTATTTAAATGTGATTGGTTTGAAGTTAAAGAAGATAATTATGGAATGAAATTTGTGCACTTTCATAAGAGATGCTACCAAGAAGATCCTTTTGTGCTAGCAACTCAAGTACATCAGTGTTTTTATGTTAGGGGTCATTTGGAAGAAAATAGATATTATGTCATGAAGAGAGTCCCTAGAGATTTATTCAATATGGGAGATCAATCAGATGGTGGCCAAGAATTTCATTGGGGCGAGCCATCTGATTCTTCATCAAATCCTACCCTACCAGTTGATGATGGTAAGGTTGATTTAGTTAGAACGGATGTACCAGCTACAATCATTGATGAACCTTTACCAACACTTGATGACCAACCACATCAAATAGATTATGAAGAGTATTCTGACTTTGATGACAGTGATTGGGACTATATGGAGTAGCTTTTCCAAAAGTCATGTAATATGTGTTAATCTAGCTTTCTTAATAATAGGTCTTTTTCTATCCCAAACATATGTGTTAATCTAGTAATACTACTTTGAATAATTTATTAGGTTGTTGTTCTTTACTCCCACACATATTTTATAAAGTATTGAGTTTAAAATACGTATTATGCATGTTGTAACGTGATTTTTCTTTACTTTGGTGCAGGTATGTAGATTCTAGAACATTGTGGTGTTACAATTTTATGAAGTATTGAGTTACTTTATTGATTCAAGTTTTATTTATTATGGTATGTGAAGGGCATCTTTGTTGGTCATTGGTTGAGATTAGAAAATACTGAAAGGAAAGGAAAAGAAGGTAGGCCACTTTAAATCCTACTTTGTGCTTAAAATGACGCTACTAAATTTATATGCAAATGATATATGTGCTGTTAATTCTTCTTCTTATATTATTGACATGAAACATAATCTAGGTTGTTTTTCTTAAATTTTTTTATTAGTTATTTTATTGATTCAGGTTTTATTTATTATGGTATGTGAAGGGCATCTTTATATACAAATCATATATGTTTGTTTTTACCATTTCAGTTTTGATTATTGCAAAAGAAAATGAAGAAGGGAGAAACTTTTAAAGAAAAAGTGTTGGCTTCTGACAAAAGAGCTGAAAGTCCTAGCATTAAAAATGGTTTCAATTTTGATCTCCAAGCTAAATCAAGCACTGATTTTCTTAGACAATTCAAGAAAGTTAAGCGTGAAAAAGTTCACAATATGCAAGAAAGATTGTTGAAGAGCAAATTGAAAGAGTCAAAAGGTGGATGTCATCAAAGACAATGTCAAAAGAAGCCTCCTTTACCTAAAACTTCAACTCAAGTTGAATCCCAAAGAGTTCAAGGAGACCAAAGCCAATATAATAAGGTTGACACTACTAAGAAACCCAATCAAAATGTAGTTGAAGTTCAACAGAGCAACGAAGCACCACATGTTCCTAAGAAGTTGAAAAAAAAGTCAATGTGTCCACCATTATCAATGGATGACTTTCTTCGTAATGTTGAAAGTGGTAATGAAGAAATTACGATGAATGAAGAAGTTGAACAAAATGAAATTGAACAAAATGAAGAAGACAACAACCATCATAATGACGTTGAGAAAGAAAATAACGGCAATATAACAAAAGGTAATATCATTTGAATTTTCAAATTTAATTTACAAAAATTATGTTCCCAAACCTACCTTATATCTAATTTCTCTTATACTATGAAATGAATTTGACATAGGGACATCAAAGAAAAGAACTAGAGGGCAAACATCATGCAAGAATATTCATGCTAGATCAGTTGAAGAGCGAGAAGAAGTAATCTTAAATGATGATGGACAGCCAATAGAACCTCGTGAGAAAAAAGTGAAGGACTTGAGTCTTTTCTTGGGTACAATGGCTAGAAATTCAACATTTTGTCCCTTGACTTACACTAATTGGAAGGCTATGCCAAGTGACCTTAAAGAACATATGTGGAAATATATCAATGTAAGTATTGGTTAATTAAATTTTCCTAAGTTATGTTCCTTTGTACATTTACAATCATGCAACTTCTTTTATTGATTTTCATTCCATGCCTTTTATGTTATAGGCAAAATTTAATGTGGCCAGATGAAGGGAAAAAGTGGGTAGAGTCTACCATTCAAGATGCTTGGAGACGATATAAATGCAAAATTAAGAGATTACACTTTGAAAAGTTTGCTAACATGACTGAAAGACTCAAGCATCGTCCTGCAACTATACCAGAATCACACTTTAAGAAGCTGTGTTTATATTGGAGTAATGAAAATGTGAAAGTAAGACAAGTATATATTATATGTTAATTAAATTAATCACAAATATGTTCTTTGCATTAATTGATATATATATATATATATATATATATATATATATATATATATATATATATTTGTATGTAGAAAATTAGTAAATCAAACAAGAAAAATAGGGCTACACAAAAGTGGAGGCATCGAATGGGGCCTACAAGTTTTGCTCTAGTTCGTCAAGGAATGGTAACATATTTTAAAAACTAGTACTTGCATCTAGTTTTAATTTCTTATTTGATGTAGCATATACAATCAAAACTATTTACTTTCTATGTTTTCAATCATCATGTATTTATATGAAGTTATTTACTTCAAGTTTAAAATTATTATTTATTGTAGATTGAAAAGAATGGTGAGGAGCCTACCCAAATAGAAGTGTTTATTGAAACACGTCAAAGTGCTAAAGGCAAGCAAGTGGATCTTGAGACACAAGATGTGATAGTAAGTTGTTATTTGAAAGACTTGTTTGCTTCATATGGATGCTGGGTTTAATGATTTATGACTTGTTTAATTTCTAGTTTATAATGATATATATAGTCTATGTATTGATGTAATAAAGCATTTAAGTACTTTTAATATGAAATTTATTAATTTTTTTTTTCTAAAATTTGATTTATGATACTTAGAATATAACTTACTTATGCAATATATGTAGTTTAATTACTTGTGTTTAAAATGACATAACAATTTGTTTTTTAGTCACAACTTAAAGATCATTTGACCCAAAACCCTGAGCAAAATCATACCGAAGCCTTCAAAGAAGTGTTTGGAAAGGAAAAAGCCGGTAGAGTTCGATGCTATGATAGAAATGTCACACCAACTGCTTTAAAGCAAAAGGAAAAGCAAAACCAAATTATGGATTCTATGAAGCAAGAGCATGCTAAGGAGGTGAATTATTTGAAAAGTGAGCTGCAAGATGTGAAACAACAAATGCTTGGAATGCAATCTTTTATAAAAGTTTGGATGCAACAAAACAATTCAAGGATGGATATGGAGAATTTAGATGTTTTCTTCAGGTCTTTTCCAAGTGAAGCTAACAATGCACAAAATGATGAGGGACAATGTAATGAGCATTCTACAACACATGCTTCAAATCTTGATTAGGTATTTTACTTTCTTATGTTTTTAGTTCACATTTATATTGTCCAAGGAAAATGTGAGTTTCTTTAATTATATAATATTTTTTTAAAAAAATAAGATGTTTCATTCTTATTACATATTAATTTTCTGATAATAATGTGTTATATCTTTTTTATGTAGGGACAACTTGGTGAAAAAGATGCAAGTTTTATGAAGCTCATTGATTGAATTGAAGACTTTTAATATATATTTGGATACTTGTTATCTTGTGAACTTTTTATTAAACTTTTCTATGATTTTACTTTTGTTGGATATGTATCATACTTGAATCTTGGGAGCATTTTGTTTTAAAACTTTGTGTGGAAATATTGTATGTTATATTACTTTTCTATGATGACATACTTGATCTAAATATATATTTTATTGAAT
>JAAIUW010000019.1:30000-32500 GCA_014851425.1 Senna tora | reverse complement strand
GTCGCCCGGTGGTCGACCACGTGGATCGCCGTCCACCCAAAATCAATCACCCATGGGTCAACTTTTTTTCTAGGCAGAATCTCACGTGCATGTGATGGGTCAAAATGAAGCCTATGACACAAGGAAGCCTCACGAGAAGTTTCAAGGCCATCCGAGTCGGTCGCCCGGCGGTCGACCACGTGGATCGCCGTCCACCCAAAATCAATGAGTCGTGGGTGAACTTTTTTTCTATGCAAAATCTCACGTGCATATGATGGGTCAAGATGAAGCCTATGACACAAGGAAGCCTCCCAAGAAGTTTCAAGCCAATCCGACTTGCGCGCGGCCAAATCATCGATGGACGACGACATGGATCGCCGTCGGTCGCCGTCCACCCAAAATCAATCACTCATGGGTCAACTTTTTTTCTAGGCAGAATCTCACGTGCATATGCCGAGTCAAAATGATCCCTATGACACAAGGAAGCCTCCCAAGAAGTTTCAAGGCCATCCGAGTCGGTCGCCCGGTGGTCGACCGCGTGGATCGCCGTCCACCCAAAATCAATCACCCATGGGTCAACTTTTTTTCTAGGCAGAATCTCACGTGCATGTGATGGGTCAAAATGAAGCCTATGACACAAGGAAACCTCCCAAGAAGTTTCAAGGCAATCCGACTTGCGCGCGGCCAAATCTTCGATGGACGCCGACTTGGATCGCCGTCCACCCAAAATCAATCACCCATGGGTCAACTTTTTTTCTAGGCAGAATCTCAGGTGCATATGCTGAGTCAAATTGATCCCTATGACACAAGGAAGCCTCCCAAGAAGTTTCAAGGCCATCCGAGTCGGTCGCCCGGCGGTCGACCGCGTGGATCGCCGTCCACCCAAAATCAATCACCCATGGGTCAACTTTTTTTCTAGGCAGAATCTCACGTGCATATGCTGAGTCAAAATGATCCCTATGACACAAGGAAGCCTCCCAAGAAGTTTCAAGGCCATCCGAGTCGGTCGCCCGGTGGTCGACCACGGGGATCGCCGTCCACCCAAAATCAATCACCCATGGGTCAAATTTTTTTCTAGGCAAAATCTCACGTGCATGTGATGGGTCAAAATGAAGCCTATGACACAAGGAAACCTCCCAAGAAGTTTCAAGGCAATCCGACTTGCGCGCGGCCAAATCTTCGATGGACGACGACTTGGATCGCCGTCCACCCAAAATCAATCACCCATGGGTCAACTTTTTTTCTAGGCAGAATCTCACGTGCATATGCTGGGTCAAAATGATCCCTATGACACAAGGAAGCCTCCCAAGAAGTTTCAAGGCCATCCGAGTCGGTCGCCCGGCGGTCGACCACGTGGATCGCCGTCCATCAAAAATCAATGAGTCGTGGGTCAACTTTTTTTCTAGGCAAAATCTCACGTGCATATGATGGGTCAAAATGAAGCCTATGACACAAGGAAACCTCCCAAGAAGTTTCAAGGCAATCCGACTTGCGCGCGGCCAAATCTTCGATGGACGACGACTTGGATCGCCGTCCACCCAAAATCAATCACCCATGGGTCAACTTTTTTTCTAGGCAGAATCTCACGTGCATATGCTGAGTCAAAATGATCCCTATGACACAAGGAAGCCTCCCAAGAAGTTTCAAGGCAAACCAATATATATTCTATTTTTCGTGATTATTCGAAATTTTGCAAATGATTGATAAGCCTTTAATTTTATTATTCTTGCAAGAAAACTCTTGTTTCTGGGCATGTAAAATCAATAAATGTGCCCAGGAGGGCTCCCACGAAGTTTGGTGGCAATTGGAGTTATTTTCGATTTTCTAGGATTTTTTGAAATTCCGACTTCAAAAAATCATAAAATATTCTGTAGGTGTCCAAAAATTCTGAAATTTTGGGGTTAAGCTTATATATTTTTTGTAAGAATGCCTGTAAAATTTCATGGCAAAATTCGATCTCTAGGTACAAAAAAAACTTATGTTCCAGCAGCAAAAAGGATATCATCTCATGGGGAGGGGTCAAAAGTGAAATAAGCTCTTTAGGGGGGTAGTAGTAGTTGAGACTTTGGAGGTCATGTGCCATGCATGCCCCCCCTGCCACGTCATCAGTATGCCTCTAGCTTATTTTTGGCTTGGCCATGGCCGGTGGCTGACCACCACCACGCCGGCAACCACGGCCGGCGACCACCACCGTCTCCGGCGACTTTTCCGGCCGCCGGAGTAGGATTTTCCGGCGAACAAAAAAAACCTTCCTTTTTCAAGGGGAGGCCGTGGGATGTGTGGGTAACGTCGAAAATTCCGTGGTCGGTGGTCGGCCAAAGTTGTCGGTGATGTTGCGGGATTAACTCGTGATTGTTTGCCGTGGTTACGTTGGTGGCTTTCGAGATAAATGCCTCGTCCCTTCGGTATAAATTGTCTCGCGATTGTTGGCCGTGGTCGCGGTGATATGCTGCCATTTGATGGCAACGGCCCGTCCCTTCGGTATAAGTTGTCCCTTCGAAGGGTTATCCATTCGTGAGGT
>JAAIUW010000019.1:17500-20000 GCA_014851425.1 Senna tora | reverse complement strand
CGCCGTCGGTCGCCGTCCACCCAAAATCAATCACTCATGGGTCAACTTTTTTTCTAGGCAGAATCTCACGTGCATATGCCGAGTCAAAATGATCCCTATGACACAAGGAAGCCTCCCAAGAAGTTTCAAGGCCATCCGAGTCGGTCGCCCGGTGGTCGACCGCGTGGATCGCCGTCCACCCAAAATCAATCACCCATGGGTCAACTTTTTTTCTAGGCAGAATCTCACGTGCATGTGATGGGTCAAAATGAAGCCTATGACACAAGGAAACCTCCCAAGAAGTTTCAAGGCAATCCGACTTGCGCGCGGCCAAATCTTCGATGGACGCCGACTTGGATCGCCGTCCACCCAAAATCAATCACCCATGGGTCAACTTTTTTTCTAGGCAGAATCTCAGGTGCATATGCTGAGTCAAATTGATCCCTATGACACAAGGAAGCCTCCCAAGAAGTTTCAAGGCCATCCGAGTCGGTCGCCCGGCGGTCGACCGCGTGGATCGCCGTCCACCCAAAATCAATCACCCATGGGTCAACTTTTTTTCTAGGCAGAATCTCACGTGCATATGCTGAGTCAAAATGATCCCTATGACACAAGGAAGCCTCCCAAGAAGTTTCAAGGCCATCCGAGTCGGTCGCCCGGTGGTCGACCACGGGGATCGCCGTCCACCCAAAATCAATCACCCATGGGTCAAATTTTTTTCTAGGCAAAATCTCACGTGCATGTGATGGGTCAAAATGAAGCCTATGACACAAGGAAACCTCCCAAGAAGTTTCAAGGCAATCCGACTTGCGCGCGGCCAAATCTTCGATGGACGACGACTTGGATCGCCGTCCACCCAAAATCAATCACCCATGGGTCAACTTTTTTTCTAGGCAGAATCTCACGTGCATATGCTGGGTCAAAATGATCCCTATGACACAAGGAAGCCTCCCAAGAAGTTTCAAGGCCATCCGAGTCGGTCGCCCGGCGGTCGACCACGTGGATCGCCGTCCATCAAAAATCAATGAGTCGTGGGTCAACTTTTTTTCTAGGCAAAATCTCACGTGCATATGATGGGTCAAAATGAAGCCTATGACACAAGGAAACCTCCCAAGAAGTTTCAAGGCAATCCGACTTGCGCGCGGCCAAATCTTCGATGGACGACGACTTGGATCGCCGTCCACCCAAAATCAATCACCCATGGGTCAACTTTTTTTCTAGGCAGAATCTCACGTGCATATGCTGAGTCAAAATGATCCCTATGACACAAGGAAGCCTCCCAAGAAGTTTCAAGGCAAACCAATATATATTCTATTTTTCGTGATTATTCGAAATTTTGCAAATGATTGATAAGCCTTTAATTTTATTATTCTTGCAAGAAAACTCTTGTTTCTGGGCATGTAAAATCAATAAATGTGCCCAGGAGGGCTCCCACGAAGTTTGGTGGCAATTGGAGTTATTTTCGATTTTCTAGGATTTTTTGAAATTCCGACTTCAAAAAATCATAAAATATTCTGTAGGTGTCCAAAAATTCTGAAATTTTGGGGTTAAGCTTATATATTTTTTGTAAGAATGCCTGTAAAATTTCATGGCAAAATTCGATCTCTAGGTACAAAAAAAACTTATGTTCCAGCAGCAAAAAGGATATCATCTCATGGGGAGGGGTCAAAAGTGAAATAAGCTCTTTAGGGGGGTAGTAGTAGTTGAGACTTTGGAGGTCATGTGCCATGCATGCCCCCCCTGCCACGTCATCAGTATGCCTCTAGCTTATTTTTGGCTTGGCCATGGCCGGTGGCTGACCACCACCACGCCGGCAACCACGGCCGGCGACCACCACCGTCTCCGGCGACTTTTCCGGCCGCCGGAGTAGGATTTTCCGGCGAACAAAAAAAACCTTCCTTTTTCAAGGGGAGGCCGTGGGATGTGTGGGTAACGTCGAAAATTCCGTGGTCGGTGGTCGGCCAAAGTTGTCGGTGATGTTGCGGGATTAACTCGTGATTGTTTGCCGTGGTTACGTTGGTGGCTTTCGAGATAAATGCCTCGTCCCTTCGGTATAAATTGTCTCGCGATTGTTGGCCGTGGTCGCGGTGATATGCTGCCATTTGATGGCAACGGCCCGTCCCTTCGGTATAAGTTGTCCCTTCGAAGGGTTATCCATTCGTGAGGTGTTGGCTTTGTCGGATGACCATTCTCCGGCGACTCCCCCAATCCTCCCTTTTTAAAAGGGGAGGCACTAGAGAGGGTTATTGTATTGGGGGATAGCCGGGAGAGATCCGACGAAGTCATGCCCATTCAACGGGCGATCCAATCGAGTGGTGACATCCTTTGCGGGATGATGGGTACTGGGGGGCTAGCCTCGCGACTGTTGGTCGTGGTCGCGGTGATAGGCTGCCATTTGATGGCAACGGCCCGTCCCTTCGGTATATGTTGTCCCTTCGAAGGTTTATCCATTCGTGAGGTGTTCGCTTTGTCGGGTGACCATTCCTCGGCGACTCCCCCAATCCTCCCTTTTTAAAAGGGG
>JAAIUW010000262.1:0-38088 GCA_014851425.1 Senna tora | reverse complement strand
ATAGGGTCTAGGGTTTAGGGTTTAGGCCTTAGGATTTTAGGGTTTAGGGTTTACAATTTAGGGTTTAAGGTTTAGGGTATAAGATGTAGGGTTTTGGGTTTTGGGTTTAGGGTTTAGGGTACAGGGTTTAGGGTTTAGGGTATAGGGTCTTGGGTTTAGGGTCTACAATTTAGGATCTACGATTTAGGGTTTAAGGTTTGAGATCTAGGGTTTAGATGTTAGGGTTTATGGTCTAGGGTCTAGGGTCTAGTGTTTAGGGTTTAGGTTTTATGGTCTAGGGTTTACGGTTCAAGGTTTAGGGTTTAGGGTCTAGGGTTTAGTGTTAAGATTTAGATTTTCGGGTCTAAGGTTTAGGGTTTAGGGTCTAGGGTTAAGGGTTTAGGGTTCAGGGTCTAGGTTCTAGGGTTTCGGATTTATGATTTAGGGTATAGGTTTTAGGTTTTAGGTTTTAGGGTTTAGGGTTTAGAGTTTTGGGTTTTGGGTTTAGGGTTTAGGGGCTAGGGGCAAAGGGTCTAGGATCTAGGGTTTAGGGTTTAGGGTTTAGGGTTTAGAGTTTAATGTTAATGATTTAGGGTTTAGGGCATAGTGTTTAGGGTTTAAGGTCTAGGGTTTTGGGTTTTGGATTTAGGGTTTTGGGTTTAGGATTTAGGGTCTAGGGTTTAGAGTTTAGTGTTTAAGATTTAGGGTTTAGGGTTTAGGGTCTAGGGTTTAGGGTTTTGGTTTTTGGGGTTAGGGGCTAGGGGCTAGGGTCTAGGGTTTAGGGTTTTGGGCTTAGGGTTTAGGTTTTAGAGTTTAAGGTTTAGCGTTTGGGGTCTAGGGTTTAGGGTTTATGATTTAGGGTTTAGGGTTGAGTGTTTAGGTTTTAGGGTTTAGGGTTTTGGGTTTAAGGGTTACGGGTAAGGTTCTAGGGGGTAGGGTCTAGGGTCTAGGGGCTAAGGTTTAGCGTTTTGGGTTTTAGGGTTTTGGGTTTAGAATTTACGATTGAACGTTTAAGGTTGAGGGTTTAGAGTCTAGGGTTTAGGGTTCAGGATAAAGGGTTTGGGGTTTAGGGTTTAGAGCTTATAGGTTAGGGTTTAGGGTTTAGGGTTTAAGGTTTTGGGTTTAGGATTTAGGGTTTAGGGTCTAGGGTTTAAGGTTTAGGATTTAGGGTCTAGAGTTTAGGGTATACGGTTTAGGGTTTAGGGTTTAGATTTTAGGGTTTAGGGTCTAGGGTCTAGGGTCTAGGGTTAGGGTTTATGGTTTAGAGTTTAGGTTTCAGGGTTTAGGGTTTAGGGTTCAAGGTTTAGGGTTAGATATTTGGCTCTAGTGTTTAGGGTTTAGGGTCTAAGGTTGAGGGTTTAGGGTTGAGGGTTTAGGGTCTTGGGTTTAGTGTTTTGGACTTAGGGTTTTGGGTGTAGGATTTAGGGTACAGTGTTTAAGGTATTAGGTTTAGATTTTAGTTTTTATGATTTCGGGTTTAGGGTTTAGTGTCTAGGGTCTAAGGTTATTGGTTTATGATTTACAATTTAGGGTTTAGGTTTTATGTTTTAGGGTTTTAAGGTTTAGCGTTTAGAGTTTTGGTATTTAGATTTTAGGTCTAGGGTTTCGGGGCTAGGGGCAAAGGGTATAGGGTCTAATGTTTAGGGTTTAGGGTTAAGGATCTAGGCTATAGGGTTTAGGGTTTAGGGTTTAGGGTTTAGGGTTTAGGGTTGAGGATTTTGGGCTTAAGGTTTAGGGTTTGGGGATTAGGGTTTAGGGTCTAGGGTTTAAGATTTAGGGTCTAGTGTTTAGGGTCTAAGCTTTAGAGTTTAGTTTTTATGATTTTGGGTTTAGGGTTTAAGGTCTAGGGTTTACAGTTTAGGGTTTATGATTTACGATTTTGGGTTTAGGGTTTAGACTTGAGGGTTTAGGGTCTAGGGTTTAGGATTTAGGAATTAGGGTCTTGGGTTTAGCATTTAGGATCTAGGGTTTAGGGTTTAGGGTTTAAAGTTTAGTTTTTGAGATTTTGGGTTTAGGGTGTAGGGTCTACGGTCCGCGGTTTATGGTTTAGGGGTTACGGTTTAGGGTTTAGGGTTTAGGGTTTAGGGGTTAGGGGCAAAGGGTCTAGGGTCTAGGGTCAAGGGCCTAGGGTTTAGGGTTTAAGGTTTAGGGTTTAGTGTTTAGGGTCTAGGATTTAGGGTTTTGGGCTTAGGGTTCAGGGTATGGAGTTTAGGGTTTAGCATTTAGGGTCTAGGGTTTAGTGTTTAGGGTTTCAGGTTTAGGGTCTAGGGTTTACGGTTTAGGGTTTAGGTTTTAGGGTTTAGGGTTAGGGGTTTAGGGATTAGGGTTTAGGGTCAAGGGTTTAGGTTTAAGGTTTAGGGTGTAGAGTTTAGGGTTTTGGGTTTAGGGTTTAAGGCTTAGTGTTTAGGGTTTAGGGTTTAGGGTTTTTGGTTTTCGGTTTTGGGTTTAGGGTTTAGGGTTTAGGGGCTAGCGTCTAGGGTCTAGGGTCTAGGATTTAGTTTTTAGGGTTTAGGGTTTATGATTTAGGGTTTAGGGTTTAGGGTCTAGGATGTAGAGTTTTGGGCTTAGGGTTTATGGTTTAGGGTTTAGGGTTTAGGGTCTTGGGTTTAAGGTTTTGGGTTTAGGGTCTACGGTTTAGGGTTTAAGGTTTAGGGCTTAGGGTTTAGGCTTTATGGTCTAGGGGCTAGGGTCTAGAGTTTAGGATTTAGGGTTTCGGGCTTAGGGCTTAGGGTTTTGGGTTTTGTGTTTAGGGTCTAGGGTGTAGGGTTTAGGTTTTAGGGTCTAGGGTGTAGGGTTTAGGGTTTAGGGTCTAGGGTTTAGAGTTTAGGGTTTAGGGTTTAGGGTTTAGGGTTTAGGGTTTAGGGTTTAGGATTTAGGGTTTAGTGTTAGGATGTAGGGTTTAGGTTTTCGGGTTAATGGTTTTTGGGTTTAGGATTTAGGGTTTATGTTTTGGGGTTTAAGGTTCAAGGTTTACGGTTTAGAGTTTAGGGTTTAGGGTTTAGGGTTTAGGGTTTAGGAACTAGGGTCTAGGGTTTAGGGTCTAGCGTTTAGGGTTTAAGGTCTAGGGTTTAGGGTTTAGAGTTTTGGGGTTTACGGTTTACGGTTTAAGTTCTAGGGTCTACAATTTAGGGTTTATGGCCTAGGGCTTAGGGCTTAGGGCTAAGAGTTTAGGGTTTAGGGTCTAGAGTTTAAGGTCAAGGGTTTTGGGTTTAGGGATTAGGGTTTAGGATTTACGGTTTAGGGTGTAGGGTTTAGGATCTAGGGTTTAAGGTCTAGGGTTTAGGGTTTAACGTTTATTGTCTAGGGTCTAGCGTTTAGGCTCTAGGGTTAGGGTCTAGGGTTTAGGGTCTATCGTTTACGATTTAGGGTTTAGTATTTAAGGTCTAGGCTCTAGAGTTTAGGGTTTGGTGTCTTGCGTTTAGAGTTTAGGGTTAAGGGTCTAAGGTTTATGGTTCAGGGTTCAGGGTTTAGGGTTTAAGGTTTAGAGTATTGACTCTAAGGTTTAGGGTCTAGGGTTTAGGGTTTAGGGTTTAGGGTTTAGGGTTTAGGGTTTAGGGTTTAGGATTTAGGGTTTTGGGTTTAGGATTTAGGGTCTAGGGTTTAGAGTTTAGTGTTTAAGATTTAGGGTTTAGGGTCTAGGGTCTAGGGTTTAGGGTTTATGGTTTAGGGTTTAGGGTTTAAGGTTTTGGGTTTAGGGTTTTGGGTTTATGGTTTAGGGTTTAGGGTTTAGAGTTTTGGGTTTTGGGTTTATGGTTTAGGGGCTAGGGGCTAGGGTCTAGAGTTTAGGGTTTAGGGTTTAGGGTTTAGGGTCTAGGGTCTAAAGTTTAGGGTTTAGGGTCTACTGTTTAGGGTTTAAGGTTTGAAGTCTATGGTTTAGGCTTTATGGATTAGGGTCTAGGGTCTAGGATCTAGAGTTTAGGGTCTAGGGTCAAGGGTTTAGGGTTCAAGGTTTAGGGTTCGGGGTTTAGGGTTTTGGGTTTCGGGATTAAGGTTTAGAGTTTCGAGTCTAGGGTTTAGCGTTTAGGGTTTACGATTTAGGGTTTAAGGTGTAGGGTTTAGGGTTTAGGGTTTAGGGTTTACGATTTAGGCTTTTGGGTTTCGGATTTAGGGTCTAGGGTTTAGAGTTTAGTGTTTAAGATTTAGGGCTTAAGGTTTAGGGTCTAGGGTCTAGGGTTTAGGGTTTAGGGTTTAGGGTTTAGGGTTTAGGTTTTAGGGTTTTGGTTTTAGGGTTTAGGGTTTAGAGTTTACAGTTTTGGGTTTTGGGTTTAGGGTCTAAGGTCTAGGGTTTAGGGTTTAGGGTCTATGGTTTAGGATTTAGGGTTTAGGATTTAGGGTTTTTGACTTAGGGTTTAGGGTTTAGGGTTTAGGGTCTAGGGTTTAGAGTTTAGGGTTTAGGTTTTAGGGTTTAGGGTTAAGGGTTACGGGTTTAGGGTTTAAGGTTTAGGGCTTAGTGTTAAGGGTTAAGGGTTTAGGCTTTAGGTTTAGTGCTTAGGGTTAAGGGTTTAGGGTTTAGGGTTTAGGGTTTTGGGTTTACGGTCTATGGATTAGGGGCTAGGGTCTAAGCGTTTGGGTTTAGGGTCTAGGGTTTAAGATTTAGGGTATAAGGTTTAGTCTTTAGGGTTTAGGGTCTTAGGTTTAGGGTCCAGGACTTAGGGTTTTAGGCTTAGGGTTTTGGGTTTAGAGTTTAGGGTTGAGGGTCTAGGGTGTATGGTTTAGGATTTAGGGTCTACGATTTAGGGTTGAGGGTTAATGGTCTAAGGTTTAGATTTTAGGGTTAAGGGTCTAGGGTGTAGGGTTTAGAGTTTAGGGTTTTGGGTCTAAAGTTTACGGTTTAGGGTTTAGGGTTTAAGGTTTAAGGTTTAGAGTTTTGAGACTAGGGTTTAGTGTCTAGGGTCAAGGGTTAAGGGTTTAGGGTTTAAGGTTTTAGATTTAGCATTTTGGGTTTTAGCTTTAGGAATTCGGATCTAGCGTTTATGGTTTTTGGTTTAGAGTTTTGTGTTTAAGAGTCCGTGTTTAGGGTTTAGGGTTTAGCGTCTAGGGTTTAGGGTTTATGGTTTATGATTTAGGGTTTAGGATTTAAGGTCTAGAGGTTAGATTTTAGGGTTGAGGGTTTAGGGCCTAGTGTCTAGAGTTTAAGGTTTAGGGTTTCGGGCTTAGGGCTCAAGATTTAGGGTTTAGGGCTTAGGGCTTAGGGTTTATGGTTTAGGGTTTAGGGACTCTGGTTTAGGGTTTAAGGTTTAGGGTTTAGAGTTTAGGGTTTAGGGTCTAGGGTTTAGCGTTTAGGGTTTAGATTTTAAGGTTTAAGATTTAGGGTTTAGAGATAAGGGTGTAGGGTCTAGAGTCTAGGGTCTGGGATTTAGGGTTTTCGGCTTAGGGTTTAAGGTTTCGAGTTTAGGGTTTAAGGTTTAGAGTTTACTGTCTATGGTCTAAGGTCTAGTCTCTAAGGTTTATGGTTTAGGGTTTAGGGTCTACGATTTAGGGTTTAGGGTTTAGGGTTTAGGGTTTAGGGTTTAGATTTTAAGGTAGGGTTTCGGGGTTACGGCTAAGGATTTATGTTTTATGGTTTTCAATTTGGGGTCTAGGGTGTAGGGTTTAGGTTTTAGGGTCTAGGGTCTAGGGTTTAGGGTTTATGGTCTAGGTTTTAGAGTTCAGGGTTTAGGGTTTTATGGTTTAGGGTTTATTGTTTACGGCTTAGGGTTTTGGGTTTAGGGTTTAAGGATTAGGATTTCGGGTTTATGGTTAGGGTTTAGGGTTTTGGATTTTGGGTTTATGGTTTTTGGGTTGAGGATTTAGTGTTTAGGGTTTAGGGTTTATGGTTTAGGGTTTAGGGCATGGGGTTTCGGGCTTAGGGTTTAGGGTATAGGGTCTAGGGTTTAGGCTATAGGGCTTAACGTTTAGGGTTTAGGGTTTAGGGCTTAGGGTTTAGGGTCTAGAGTTTAGGGTCTAGGTTTTAGGGTTTAGGGTTTAAGGTTTAAGGTGTAGGGTATATGTTCTCGAGTTTAGGGTCAACGGTTTAAGATTTAACGTTTAGGGTCTTTGATTTAGACTCTAGAGCTAGGGTCTAGGGTTTAGGGTTTAGGGTCTAGCGTTTAGGGTTTTCGGTTCAGGATTTAGGGTCATGGATTTAGGGTTTAGGGTTTGGAGTTTAATGTTTAGGGTTTAGGGTTTGGGGTCTAGAGTCTAGGGTCTAGGGTTTAATATTTAGGGTTTAGGGTTAGGGGTGTAGGTTTTAAGGTTTAGGCTTTTGAATATTGCGTTTATGGTTTAGGGTTAAGGGTCTAGGGGCTAGGGTCTAGGGTCTAGGGTCTAAGGTTTAACCCTTAGGATTTTAGGGTTTTGGGTTTAGGGTTTAGAGTTGAGCGTTTAGGGTTTAGGGTTTAAAGTCTAGGGTTTAGGGTTTTGGATTTAGGCTTTAGGCTTTTGGGTTTAGGGTTTAGGGTTTAGGGTTTAGGGTTTAGGGTTTAGGGTTTAGGGTGTAGGGTTTAGGGTCTACAGTTTAGGATCTACGGTTTAGCGTTTAGGGTTTAAGATCTAGGGTTTAGATGTTAGGATTTATGGTGTAGGGTCTAGGGTCTAGAGTTTAGGGTTTAGGGTCTAGGGTTTACGATTCAGGGTTTAGGGTCTAGGGTTAAGGGTTTAGGGTTTAGGGTCTAGGGTCTAGGGTTTAGGATTTAGGATATATGGTTTAGGGTTTAGGTTTTAGGTTTTATGTTTTAGGGTTTAGGGTTTAGAGTTTGGGGTTTGGGTTTAGGGTTTAGGGGCTAGGGGCAAAGGGTCTAGGGTCTAGGGTCTAGGGTATAGGGTTTAGGGTTTAGGGTTTAGGGTTTAGTGTTTAAGATTTAGGGTTTTGGGCTTAGTGTTTAGGGTTTAAGGTTTAGGGTTTAGGGCTTAGTGTTTAGGGTTTAAGGTTTAGGGTTTAGGGTTTAGAGTTTTGTGTTTAACATTTAGGGCTTAGGGTTTAGGGTCTAGGGTCTAGGGTTTAGGGTTTATGATTTAGGGTTTAGGGTTTTGGGTTTAGGGTTTAGGGTTTAGGGTTTAAGGTTTAAGGTTTAGGGTTTAGAGTTTTGGGTTTACGGTTTAGGGTTTAGGGTTTGGGGTTTAGGGTTTAGGATTTAGGGTTTAAAGTTTAAGGTGTACGATTTAGTGTTTTGAGCTTAGGGTTTAGGGTTTAGAGTTTATGAATTAGGGTTTAGGGTCTATGGTTTAGGGTTTAGGGTCTAAGGTCTAGAGTTTAGGGTTTATGGTTTAGGGTCTAGGGTTTAGGGTCTAGGGTTTAAGGTTTAGGCCTTAGGGTCTAGGGTTTTGGGTTATGGGTTTTGGGTTTAAGGTTTAGGGTTTAGGGTTTAGGGTTTAAGTCTTAGGGTTAGGGGTTAAGGGTTTAGGGTTTAAGGGCTAGGGTCTAGGCGCTAGAGTTTAGGGTTTAGCATTTAGGGTCTAGGGTTTAGGGTTTACTATTTAAAGTTTAGGGTCTAGGGTTTAGGGTTTAGGGTTTATGTTTTAGGGTTTATGGTTTAGGGTTAAGGGTTTAGGGTTTAGGGTCTACGGTGTAGGGTTTAGGGTTTAGGATTTAGGGTTTAAGGTTTGGGGTTTAGGATTTAGAGTTTAGGGTTTAGAGTTTAGAGTTTTTGGTTTTGGGGTTAGGGTTTAGCATTTAGCGGATAGGGGCTAGGGTCAAGGGTCTAGGCTCTAGTGTTTCGGCTTTAGGGTTTAGGGTTTTAGGGTTTAGGCTTTAGGCTTTAGGGTTTAAGGTTTAGGGTTTAGGGTTTAGGGTCTAGGATTTAGGGTTTTGGGCTTAGGGTTTAAGGTTTAGAGTTTAGGGTTTAGGGTTTAGGGTTTAGGGTTTAGGGTCTACCATTTAGGGTCTAGGATTCAGGCTTTTGTGCTTAGGGTTTAGGGTTTAGAGTTTAAGATTTAGCATTTAGGGTTTAGGGTCTAGGGTCTAAAGTTTAGGGTTTAGGGTCTAGGGTTTAGGGTTTTGGGTTTAGGGTTTAGGGTTTAGGGTTTAAGGTTTGAGGTTTAGGGTTTAGGGTTTTGGGTTTTGGGTTTAGGGTTTAGGGTTTAGGGTTTAAGGTTTAGGGTTTAGGGTTTTGGGTTTAGGGTTTTGGGTTTTGGGTTTAGGGTTTAGGGTTTATGGGCTAGGGTCTAGCGTCTAGGGTCTAGGGTTTAAGGTTTTAAGATTTAGGGTTTAGGGTCTAGGGTTTAGAGTCTAGGATTTAGGGGTTTGGGCTTAAGGTTTAGGGTTTAGAGTTTAGGGTTTAGCGTTTGTTTAAGGTTTAGGGTTTAGGGTTTAAGGTTTAAGGTTTAGGGTTTAGGGTTTAAGGTTTAAGGTTTAGGGTTTAGGTTTTAGGGTTTAGGGTTTACTGTTTAGGGTTTAGGGTTTAGGGTTTCGGGCTTAGAGTTTAGGGTTTATGGTTTTAGGGTTTAGGGTTTGGAGTTTAGTGTTTAGCGTGTAGGGGATAGGGTCAAGGGCCTAGGGTCTAGGCACTAGGCTCTAGGCTCTAGGGTTTAGGCATTAGGGTTTAGAGTTTTAGGGTTTAGAGTTTAGGGTTTAGGGTTTAAGGTTTAAGGTTTGTGGTTTAGTGTTTAGGGTCTAGGATTTAGGGTTTTGCGCTTGCGGTTTAGGGTTTAGGGTTTAGGGTGTAGGGTGTAGGGTTTAGGATCTAGGGTTTAGGGGCTAGGGGTTAGGGTTTAGGGTTTAAGGTTTAAGGTCTAGGGTTTAGATTTTAGGGTTTAGGGTCTAGGGACTAGGGTCTAGGGTCTAGATTTTAGAGTTTTGGGTTTCGGGCTTATGGCTCAAGGTTTAGGGTTTGGGGTTTAGGGCTTTTGGTTTAGGGTTTAGGGTCTAGGGTTTAAGGTTTAGGGTTTAGGGTTTAGGATTTACGATCTAGGGTTTAGGGTTTACAGTTTATGGTTTAAGATTTAGGGTTTAGGGTTTAGGGTCTAAGATCTAGGGATTGGGGTTTGGGGTTTCGAACTTAGGGCTCATGGTTTAGGAATTAAGGTTTAAGGGTTAAGGTCTTGGGTATAGGGTTAAGGGTTTAAGGTCTAGGGTTTAGGGTCTAGAGTTTAGGGTTTAGGGTTTAGGTTTTCGGGATTAGGGTTTAGGGTTTTTGGGTTTAGGGTCTAGGGTATAGGGTTTTTGGGTTTAGGGTCTGGGGTATAGGGTGTTTGGGTTTAGGGTTTAGGGTCTAGGGTTTAGGGTTTAAAGTTCTGGAGTTTACGGTGTATGATTTAAGGACTAGGGTCTACGGTTTAGGGTTTAGGGTTTAGGGCTTATGGTTTAGAGTTTTGGATTTAGGGTTTAGGGATTACAATTTAAGATTTCCTGGTTTAGGGTCTAGGGTTTAGGGACTAGGTTTTAGGGATTAGGGTCTACAGTTTAGGGTTTAGGGTTTAGGGTTTGAGATCTAGGGTTTACGGTCTAGGCTTTAGGGTTTAGGGTTTTGGGTTTAGTGATTTGGGTTTTGGATTTTGGGCTTTGGGTTTAGGGTTTAGGGGATAGGGGCTAGGGTCTAGGGTCTAAGGTCTAGGGTCTTGGGTCTAGGGTCTAGGATTTTGGGTTTTGGGCTTAGGGTTTAGGGTTCAGGGTTTAGGATTTAGGATTTAGGGTTTAAGGTTTAGGGTTTAGGGTTTAGGGTTTAGGGTTTAGGGTTTAGAGTTTAGGGTTTAGGGTTTAGGGTTTACGGTTTAGGGTTTACGGTTTAGGGTTTAGGCCTTAGGGCCGAGGGTTTAGGGTTTAGGGTTTTGGGTTTAGGGTTTAGGGTTCAGGCTTCAGGCTTTATGGTCTAATGTCTAGGGTTTAAGGTTTAGGGTTTAGGATTTAGGGTCTAGGGTTTATGGTTAAGGGTGTAGGGTTTAGGGTTTAGGGTTTAGGGTTTAGGGTCTAGCGTTTAGGGTTTAGGGTTTAGGGTTTAGGGTTTAGGGTTTAGGGGGTAGAGTTTAGGATTTAGGGTTTAGGGTCTAGGGTTTAGGGTTTAGGGTTTAGGTTTTAGGATATAGGGTTAAGGGTTTGTGGTCTAAGGATTAGGATTTAGGGTTTAGGGTTTAGGGTTTAGGGTTTAGGGTTTAGGGTTTAAGGTCTAGTGTTTAGATTTTAGGGTTGAGGGTCTAGGGTATAGCATCTAGAGTTTAGGGTTTAGGGTTTCGGGCTTAGGGCTCAGGGTTTAGGGTTTAGGGTTTCGTTCTTAGGTTTTAAGGTTTAGGGTTTAGGATCTATGGTTTAGGGTTTAAGGTTTAGGGTTTAATGTTTAGGATTTAGGGTCTAGGGTTTAGGGTTTAGGGTTTAGGGTTTAGGGTTTAAGGTTTAGGGTTTAGGGCTTTGGGTTTAGGGTTTAGGGTCTAGGGTTTAGGGTTTAGGGTTTAGGGTTTAGGGTTTAGCATTTAGGGTTTAGGGTTTAGGGTTTAGGGTTTAGGGTTCAGGATATAGGGTTTAGGGTTTGATGTTTAAGGATTAGGGTTTAGGGTTTAGGTTTTAGGGATTAGAGTTTAGGGTTTTGCGGTTTAGGGTTTAAGGTTTATGGTTTATAATTTAGGGTTTAGGGTTTTGGGGTTTAAGATTTAGGGTTTACGGTTTAGGGTCTAGGGTTTAAGGTTTAGAGTTTTGGAGTTTAGGGTTTATGGTTTAAGGTCTATGGTCTACAATTTAGGGCTTAGGGCTTTGGGCTTAGTGTTTAGGGATTTAAATGTAGGGTTTCCTGGTTTAGGGTGTAGGGTTTAGGGTCTAGGGTTTACGGTTTAGGGTTTAGGGTTTAGGGTCTACAATTTATGTTTTAGGGCTTAGGGTTTAGGGTTTAAGGTCTAGAGTTTACGATCTAGGGTTTAGGGCTTAGGGTCTTGGGTCTAGGGCTTAGGGTTTTGGTTTTACGTTTTAGGTTTTAAGGTTAAGGTTTTAGGGTTTACGTTTTAGCGTTTAGAGTTTAGGTATTAGGTTTCAGGGTTTAGGGTTAAGGGTTTAGGGTTTAGAGTTTAGGGCTTAAGGTTTAGGGGTTAGAGTTTTGGGTTTTGGGTGTACGGTTTAGGGTTTAGGGGCTAGGGGTTAGGGTCTAGGTTCTAGCCTCTAGCCTCTATGCTCTATGGTTTAGGGTCTAGGGTTTGGGGTCTCGAATTTAGGGTTTTGGCCTTAGGGTTTAGGGCTTATAGGTTAAGGTTTAGGGTTTAGGGTTAAGGGCTTAGGGTTTAGGGTTTAGGACTTAGGGTTTAGGTTTTAGGGTTATGGGTTATGGGTTTAGTGTTTAAGGTTTAAGGTTTAAGGTTTAGGGTCTAGGGTTTAGGGTTTAGGGATTAGGGTTTAGGGTTTAGGGTTTTGAGTTTTGGGTTTAGTGTTAGGGGATAAGGGCTAGGGTCTAGGGTTTAGGGCCTAGGCTCTAGGGTCTAGGGTCTAGGGTTTAGGCTTTAGGGTTTAGGGATTAGGCTTTAGGGTTTAGGGTTTTGGCTTTAGGGTCTAGGGTTTAGGGTCTAGGATTTAGGGTTTTAGGCTTAGGGTTTAGGGTTTAGAGTTTAGAATTTAGGGTTTAGGGTTTATGGTCTAGGGTTTAGGGTCTATGTTCTAGGGTCTAAGGTTTAGGGTTTAGGTTCTACGGTTTATGGTCTAGGGGTTTGAATTTAGGGCTAAGGGTCTAAGGTCTAGGGTCTAGAGTTTCGGGTTTAGGTTTTTGGGGTTAGGGCTTAGTGTTTAGGGTTTAGGGTTTAGGGCTTAGGGTTTGTGGTTTAGGGCTTAGGGTTTAGGGTCTAGGGTATAGGGTTTAAGGTTTAAGATTTAGGGCTAGGGCTTAGGGCTTAGGGTTTAGGGTTTAGAGTTTAGGGTTTAAGGTTTAAGGTTTAGCATTTAGAGTCTAGGATCTAGGGTTTAGGGTTTCGGACTTAGGGCTCATGGTTTAGGGTTTAGGGCTTAGGGCTTAGGTTATAGCGTTTAGGGTCCACGGTTTAGGGTTTATGGTTTAAGGTTTAGGGTCTATGGTTTAGGGTTTAGTGTTTAGGGTTTAGGGTTTAGGGTTTTGGGGTTTAGGGTTTAGGGTTTAAGGTTTAGAGTCTAGGGTTTAGGGTTTTGGGGTTTAAGGTATAGGGTCTAGTGTTTAGGGTTTTGGGGTTTAAGGTCTAGGGTCTAGGGTCTATGGTCTAGGGTTTAGGGTTTAAGGTTTATGGTCTAGTGTCTAGGTTTTAGAGTTTAGGGTTCAGGCTATAGGGTCTAGGGTATAGGGTTTAGGGTTTAGGTTGTCGTGTTTAAGGTTTAGGGTTTAGGGTTTAGGGTCTAGGGTCTAGGGTATATGGTTTAGGGTTTAGGTTTTAGGGATTAAGGTTTAGAGTTTTTGGGATTAGGGTTTATGGTTTAAGGTTTAGTGTTTTGGGGTTTAGCATATAGGGTTTAATGTTTAGGGTCTAGGGTATATGGTCTAGGGTTTAGGGTTTAGAGTTTAGAGTTTTGGAGTTTACGGTTTACGATTTAAGGTCTAAGGGCTACGGTTTACGGCTTAGGTTTTACAGTTTTTGGTTTAGGGTTTAGGGATTACGGTTTAGGTTTTCCAGGTTTAGGGTCTATGGTTTAGGGTTTCGGATGTTGGGTTTAAGGTCTGGGGTTTAGGGTTGAGGTTTTAGGGCTTAGGGTTTAAGGTCTAGGGTTTAGGGTCTACGGTTTACGGTCCAGGGTCTAGGGTTAATCGTTTAGGATTTAGGGTCTAGTGTTTAGGGTTTTGACTTTAGGCTTAAGGTTTAGTGTTTACGGTTTACGCTTTAGAGTTTAGGGTTTAATGTTTCAGGTTGAAGATATAGGGTATAGGTTTTAGCATTTAGGGTCTAGGGTCTAAGGTTTAGGGTTTAGGGTCTAGGGTTTAGAGTTTAGTGTATAGTGTATAGGGTTTAAGGTTTAGGGTTTTAAGGATTATGGTTTAGGGTCTAAGGTTTAGGATTTTTGGTTTAGGGTTTAGGGTTTCGGGTTTCAAGTTTAGGGTTTTTGGGTTTAGGATTTAGGGTTTAGGGTTAGGGCTTAGGGTTTAGCGTTTAGGGTTTAAGGTTTAGGGTTTACCGTCTAGAGTTTAGGGTCTAGGGTATAGGATTTAGGATATATGGTTTAGGGTGTAGGGTTTAGGGTTTAACGTTTAGGGTCTAGGGTTTACGGTTTTAGGGTCTAGGGTTGAGGGTTTAGGGTTTAGGATTTTTGGGTTATGGGTTTAGTATTTCAGTTCTAGTGTTTCAGTTTTAGGGTTTAGGGTTTTGGGTTTTAGTTTTAGGGACTAGGGTTTAAGGTATACGGTTTAGGGTTTTGGGTGTAGGGTTTAGGTTCTAATGTTTAAGGTCTAGAGTTTACGATTTAGGCTATAAGGCTAGGGACTAAGGTTTAGGGCGTAGTGTCTAGGATCTAGTGTTTAGGGCTTAATGTTTTGAGTTTAGTGTTTAGGGTTTTGGGTCCAGGGTTTAGGGTTTAGGGTTTATGATTTAGGTTTAAGGTTGAGAGTTTAAGTTTTACGGTTTATGGTTTAGGATTTAAGGTCTAGCGTGTACAATTTAGGGTTTAGGGTTTAGGGCTTATGGTTTTGGGTTTAAGGCTTAGGGTCTAGGGTTTAGGGTTTAAGGTTTAAATTTTAGGGATTAGGACCTAGGGTTTAGGATTTAGTGTTTAGGGACTAGAGTTTAGGGTCTAGGGTTTAGGGTTTAGGGATTAGGGTTTAGGATTTAGGGTGTAGGGTTTAGGGTTTAATGTTTAAGGTCATGGGTTTACGGTTTAGGCTCTATGGCTCGGGTGTAGGGTTTAGGGTTTAAGGTCTAGGGTATTGAATCTAGGGTTTAGAAAATTTGGGTTTTGGGTTTAACATTTAGGGTTTAGTGTTTAGGGTTCGGTGGGTCGACTATAGTGTTTAAGATTTATGGCTTAGGGTTTAGGGTCGAGGGTTTATGATTTAGGGTGTAACATTAAGGGTTTAGGGTTTAGGGTATAGGGTTTACGGTTTAGGGTTTAGGGTTTAGGGTCTAGGGTTTAGGGTCTAGGGTTTAGGGTTTAGGGTTTAGAGTTGTTGGGTTTTAGGGTTTAGGGTTTAGGGTTTTGGATTTAAGGTTTAGGGTTTATGGTTTAGGATCTAGGGTTTAGGGTCTAGGATGTGGGGTTTTGGATTGAAGGTTTAGAGTTTAGGGGTTAGGGTTTAGGGTTTATTGTTTAGGGTTTAGGGTTTAGGGTTTACGGTCTAGGGTCTAGGGTCTAGGGTTTAAGGTTTAGGGTTTAGGGTCTACGGTTTAGGGTTTAGGGTTTAATGTCTAGGGTTTCTATTTTAGGGTTTCGAGTCTACAGTCTAGGGTCTAGAGTTTAGGGTTTAAGGTCTAGGGTTTAGCGTTCAAGGTGTAGAGTTTAGCGTTTAGGGTTCAGGGTTTAGGGTTTAGGGTCTATGGTTTATGGTCTAGGGTTTAGGGTTAAGGGTCTAGGGTTTAGGGTTTAGGATTTAGGGTTATGGGTTTAGGATTTAGGGTCTACTGTTTAGGGTCTAGGGTTTAGGGTTTCTTGATGTAGGGTCTAGGGTTTAGGGTCTAGGGTTTAGCGTTTAGGGTCTATGGTTTAGGTTTTAGGGTTTAGGGTTTAAGGTCTTGGGTTTAGGGTCTAGGCTTTAGGGTTTAGGGTATAGGGTCTAGGGTTTAAGGTTTTGGGTTTAGAGTTTTGGGTTTTGGGTTTTGGGCTTTGGGTTTAGGGTTTAGGGGATAGGGGCTAGGGTCTAGGGTCTAGGGTCTAGGGTCTTGGGTCTAGGGTTAAGGGTCTAGGACTTTGGGTTTTGGGCTTAGGGTTTAGGGTTTACAGTTTAGGGTTTAGGGTTTAGTGTTTTGGGTTTTAGGTCTAGGTTTTAGGGTTTTGGGTCTAGGGTTTAAGGTTTAGGCATTAGGGTCTAGGGTTTAGGGTTTAGGGTTTAGGGTTTAATGTCTAGGGTTTAGATTTTAGGGTTGAGGGTCTAGGGTATAGCTTCTAAAGTTTAGGGTTTACGGTTTAGGGCATAGGGCTCAGGGTTTAGGGTTTAAGGCTTAATGTTTAAGGCTTATAGTTTAGGGATTAGGGTCTAGGATCTAGGGTTTAGGGTTTAGGGTTTAGGGTTTAGAATTTAGGGTTTAGGGTTTAGGGTTTAGGGTTTAGAGTTTAGGGTTTAGGGTTTAGGGTTTAGGGTTTAGGGTTTAGGATTTGGGGTTTAGGTTTTAGGATATAAGGTTAAGGGTTTGGGGTCTATGGATTAGGGTTTAAGTTTTAGGTTTCGGGGATTAGGGTTTAGGGTTTTTGGGTTTAGGGTTTAAGGTTTAAGGTCTAGGGTTTAGGGTTTTTGGGTTTAAGGTTTAGTGTTTAGGGTCTAGGGTCTAGGGCTTAGGGTTTTGAGTTTTGGAGTTTACATGTTACAGTTTAAGGTCTAGGGTCTACGGTTTAAGGTTCAGGGATTCAAGCTTAGGGTTTAGGGTTTTGGGATTAGGTTGTAGGGATTGCGGGTTAGGGTTTCCTGGTTTAGGGTTTAGGTTTTATGATTTAGGGTCTAGGGTTTAGGGTTTAGGGTCTACGATTTAGGTTTTAGGGTTTAGGGTTTAAGGTCTAGAGTTTACGATCTAGGGTTTAAGGCTTAGGGTCTTGGGTCTAGGGCTTAGGGTTTTGGTTTTACGTTTTAGGTTTTAAGGTTAAGGTTTTAGGGTTTACGTTTTAGCGTTTAGGGTTTAGGTTTAAGGTTTCAGGGTTTAGAGTATAGGGCTTAGGGTTTAGGGGTTAGAGTTTTGGGTTTTGGGTTTTGGGTCTAGGGTTTAGGGGTTAGGGTCTACGCTCTAGCCTCTATGGCTTAATGTTTGGGATTTATGATTTAGGGTTTATGGTTTACGGTTTAGGGTTGAGGGTTTATGGTCTAAGGTTTAGGGTCTAGGATTTAGTGTTTTGGCCATAGGGTTTAGGGTTTAGAGTTTAGGGTTTCCGATTTATGGTCAATGGTTTAGGGTTTACGGTCTAGGTTCTATAGTTTAGGATTTAGGGTTTAAGGACTAGGGTTTAAGGTTTAGCGTTTATGGTTTAGGGTTTAGGTTTTATGGTCTAGGGTTTAGGGTTTAGGGATTAGGGTTTAGGATCTAGGGTTTAGAGTTTAAGGTCTAGTGTATAGGGTTTAGGCTATAATGTATAAGGTTTAAGGTTTAGGGTTTTGGGGTTGTAAGGATTATGGTTTTGGGACTATAGTTTAGGATTTCGAGTTTAGGGTTTAGGGTTTGGGGATTAGGGTTTTTAGGTTTAGGATTTAGGGTTGAGGGTTTAGGGTTTAGGGCTTAGGTTTTAGCGATTAGGGTTTAGGGTTTCGGTTTTCGGTTTTTGGGTTGAGGGTTTAGGGTTTAGGGTTTTGGGTTTAGGGTCTAGGGTCTAGGGTTTAGGATTTTGGGTTTAGGGTTTAGGTTTTAGGGATTAGGGTCTAGGGTCTAGGGTATGGGATTAGGGTTTTAGGGTTTAGGGTTTGGGGTTTAAGGTTTAGGGGTTAGGGTTTAGGGTCTAGTGTCTAGGGTCTAGTGTGTAGGGTTTAAGGTCTAGGGTTTAAGGTTTAGCGTTTAGCGTTTAGGGTTAAGGGTATAGGGTGTAGGGTGTGAGGTCTAGGGTTTAGGGTCAAGAGGTTTGGTTTAGGGTCTAGGATCTAGGGTTTAGGGTTCAGGGTTTCGGGCTTATGGCTCAAGCTTTAGGGTTTAGGGTTTAGGGCTTAGGGTTTAGCATTTAGGGTCTAGGGTTTAGGGTATAGGGTTTAGGGTTCAGGGTTTAGGGTTTGCGGTTCAGGGTTCAGGGTTTACCGTTTAGGGTTTAGGATTTAAGGTTTAGGGTCTAGGGTTTAGGGTTTGGGGTTTCGTGTCTAGGGTTTAGGGTTTAGGTTTTAGGGTTTAGGGTTCAATGTTTAGGGTCTAGGGTCTAGGGTTTAGGTTTTGGGGATTAGGGTTTAGGGTTTTTGGAATTAGGGTTTAGGATTTAAGGTTTAGGGTTAGGATTTAGAGTTTGGGGTTTAGGGTCTAGAGTTTAGGCTTTAGTATCTAGGATCTAGGGTTTAGGGTTTAGGGTTTCAGGCATAGGGCTCAGGGTTTAGGGTTTCGGGCATAGGGCTCAGGGTTTAGGGTTTAGGGTTTAGGGCTTAGTGCTTAGGGTTTAGGGTTTAGGGTCTAGGGTCTAGGGTTTAAGGTTTAGGGTTTTGTGTTACGGATTTAGGGTCTTGCCGTTAGGGTTTAAGATTTAGGGTTTAGGGTTTAGGGTCTACAGTCTAGGGTTTATGATTTAGGGTTTAGGGTTTAGGGTTTAGGGTTTAGGTATTCGGGTTTAGGGTTTACCGTTATAGGTTTAGGGTTTAGGGTTAAGGGTTTAGAGTTTTGGGTTTTGGGTTTTGGGTTTAGAACTTAGGGTCTAGGGGCTAGGGTCTAGGGTTTAGGGTTTAATGTTTAGCGTTTGGGGTCTAGCGTATAGGGCTTACAGTTTAGGGTTTAGGTTTAAGAGTTTGTGGTTTTTGGGTTTAGGGTTTAGGGTTTAGCGTTTAAGGTTTAGGATTTAGGGTCTAGGGTTTAGGGTTTAGGACTTAGGATTTAAGGTTTAGGGTCTATGGTTTAGGGTTAGGGTTTTGGGGTTTTGGTTTTGGGGTTTAGGGTTTAGGGTCTATGGTTCAGGGTTTAGGATTTAGGGTTTTGGGTCTAGGGTCTTGGGTTTTGGGTTTAGGGTCTAGATTTTTGGGTTTAGGGTCTAGGATCTAGGGTTTAAGGTTTTGGGTTTAGGGTCTAGGGTCTAGGGTTTACGGTTTAGGTTTTAGGGTTTAGGATTTAGGGTCTAGGGTTTAGAATTTAGGGCTTAGAGTTTAGCCATTAAGATTTAGGGTTTAGGGTTTAGGGTCTAGGGTTTATGATTTAGGGTTTAGGGTTGAGGGTTTAGGCTTTAAGGTTTAGGCTTTAGGCTTTAGGATTTTGGGTTTTGGGTTTTTTGTTTTGGGTTTCGGGTTTAGGGTTTAGAGTTTGAGGTTTTAAGGTTTAGGGTATGGGGTCTAGGGTTCTGGGTTTTAGATTTAGGGTTTAGGTTTTACGGTTTAGTGTTTAGGGTTTAGCATTTTAGCACTTAGGGTCAAGGGTTTAGGGTCTAGGGTCAAGGATCTAGGGTTTAGGATTTAGGGTTCTGTGTAGGGTTTAGGGTTTAGAGTTTAGGTTTTTGGGTTTAGGGTTTAGGGATTACAGTTTAGGGTCTAGTGTTTAGGGTTTAGGGTCTACGGTCTAGGGTCTACGGTCTCGTATCTAGGGCTTAGGGTTTAGGATTTAGGGTCTAGGGTTTAGGCTTTAGGCTTTAGGCTTTAGGCTTTAGGATTTAAGGCCTAGCGTTTAGGTTTTAGGTTTTTGGGTCTAGGGTCTAAGATTTAGTGTTTAGGGTTTACCGTCTAGGGTTTAGGTTTTAGGGTTTAGTGCCTAGTATTTAGGGTGTAGCGTTTAGGGTTTGGGGGATTGGGGTCTAGGGTGTAGGGTTTAGTTTTTAGGGTCTAGGGTTTAGGGTTTAGGGTTTAGGGTTTTAGCGTTTAGGGTTTAGGGTTTAGTGTTTAGGGTTTAGGGTTTGGGGTTAGGGTTTCGGGTTTCGGGTTTAGGATTTAGGGGTTTTTAGTTTAGGATTTAGGGTTTAGAATTTAAGGTCTAGGCTATAGGGTCTAGGGTATAGGGTTTAGGGCTTCAGGTTTAGCCTTTAGGCTATAGGGTTTAAGGTTTAGGGTTCAAGGTTTAGGGTTATGTGTTAAGGGTTCAGTGTTTAGGGTTTTGGGTTTTGGGTTTTGGGTTTATGCTTTAGGGTTTCGGGTCTAGGGTTTAGGGTTTAGGGTCTAGTGTTTAGGGTTTAAGGTCTAAGGTTTAGGGTATATGGTTTACGGTTTAAGGTCTTGGGTCTACGGTTTAGGGTGTAGGGTTTAGGGCTTAGGGTTGGGATAGAAACATTCCTTTAGTGGAGTTTGCCTACAACAATAGTTTTCACTCCAGTATAGGAATGGCTCCATACGAGGCATTGTATGGAAGAAAGTATAGGTCGCCAATTTGTTGGTTTGTGACCGGCGAGAGGCAACTGTTAGGTCCTGAACTTGTTCAAGAAACCACTGATCAAATAAAAATGATCAGAGAGAAAATGAGAAAGGCTCAGGATAGGCAAAAGAGTTATGCTGATAAGAGGAGGAAATCACTAGAATTTGAGGAAGGGGATCATGTCTTCCTCAAAGTCTCTCCAATTACAGGTATTGGTAAGGCTATAAAGTCAAGAAAGTTAAACCCAAGATACATAGGACCCTATCAAATTTTGAAAAGAATCGGTTCATTTTCTTATCAAATTGCATTACCTACTTTTTTGTCAAATCTTCACAATGTGTTTCATGTGTCACAACTTAGAACGTATATTCCAGATCCTTCACATGTTTTGGATGTTAGAACAGTACAATTAAAAGAGAATTTGACTTACTATCTTAGACCGATAAGGATCTTTGGTTCGTATGTCAATCAATTGAGAAACTGGACTATTGCTTTAGTGAAGGTTTTATGGGATGAGTCTTCTCCCGAAAAGGCAACCTGGGAGAAGGAAGAGCTTATGAAACAATCGCATCCTGAACTATTCGTATGAATAGGTAAGTTTTTAAATTTCGAGGACGAAATTTTATATAAGGAGGGGGGATTGTAACATCCGCTCTTTCTAAGAGATATATTGATTGTTTGCTAGAAGAATTAAGTGTTTGTAATTGTGTGACATTGCTTGTTTCATTTAGAAAGCATATAGAAATGCATTATCCTAAGAAAAGAGGGTGGGAAGGACCTAAAAGATAGAGACTTAAGTGCATAGAAAACTTAGTGTGTGGGGTGAGAAATGTGATTTTCTCCCTAAGGCTTGGTGGACACTTCTTTTACGTGGAGGAACCAGCACACACACACTCATTCACAATTTTCCCAAAACCTAGAGAGAGAGAGAGTTAGAGAGAAGGAGGAGAAACCTTGCTTGAGTGGAGGTGATTCAAGCTAGAGGAATAGGATTTGAGTAAGAATCGAACCGTAGAAACTCAGCTGAACACCAACAACACAAGATTTGAGCTTCAAATAAGGTAATCAAACTACCAACCTCTCACTTTTTTCAGACTAAAGTTTTCAAGAAAATGGCCAAAACCTAGCTTTTGAATTTTTGGGCCATTTGAGAGAAAAAACCTGCTTCCTTGTGTTTTTATGGAATTAGATGGATGTTAGATGATGATTGGCATGTCTGAATTTAGCTGGAAATTAGATAATCTAGAAGGGTTTTGGAAATGGGTATGGGTTTGAGAGAAAACCATGATTTGAGCTAGTTTAATCTTGTTTCTGGACAAGTTTTTCATGGGTTTTGAAGCATAAATAATATGGATTAAGTTCCACTTTTGGTTTTCAAGTTTTGGGGCTTTAATTTGGACAAAATGATGTTTTTAAAAATATTTTCGCTTTGTATCAGCCAGTTGATAGCTAGAACAGCCGGCTGATGCGTTCATAAATTTCCAGAAAACTTTCTAGATTTAGAACAGCCGGCTGATAGCCAAGAATAGTCAGCTGATGGGTTTAAATTTTCCAGAAAATGTTCATATTTTACCCAAAAACATGCATATTTTTCCCAGAAATTTCCAGAATTGGAACAGTCGGCTGTTGTGTTTTTAATGTGGCTGAAAAAGTTCTACAGAGAGCTATCAACCGGCTGATAGGTCCTAACAGCCGGCTGATAGGTCTCCGAAAAATTTTATTTTTCAAATTAAGGGCCAATCAGCCGGCTGCTAGCCCCAATCAGCCAGCTGATAGACCCCTGTTTTGCAAAGTGATTTTTAAGCACTTTAAAATGATGTTTTTAAACACTAATTTCATTCTCAAACATGGTGATAAGAGTTTATAAAGTAATATGAGCTACGGGTAGAGAGAAATAACATAGAAAAGAGAAGAGCAAGTATCCTACATATATGTGTTGCAAATAGATAGGTCCATGATCGATTGACCAATTGTCGGTATGGGACGGCCGTTGGGATTTCCACGGTTGAGCCATAATTTGGGATGGTAAAACATCCAATCGATTGATGAAGAAAGTTTATGAAAACACCGTGTTGGTTGTTTAATTTTAAGCTAGTAGGCTCCGTATGGCCAAATCAAGAGTGACATGCTTAAAATTAGATTAACCATGATTGGGACCTAGATATTTCATCTCATATTTGTATAGATAGCATACAGAAAGGGAAGATCTACATTAACAAATATGAGAAGAACCGTTAAAAAGAGACGGGGATCTCTAAGTTTTAAAAAGGAGAAGAACTGTTAAAAAGAGGCGGGGATCTCCAAATTTTAAGTAGAAGTGACTCCCTTGGCTAAGTAAAACCAACCAGAAATGGATACGACCTACCGAGAAAAGGGGGTGATCCATAGTAGAAGTTGAGATACGACCTACCGAGAAAAGGGGGTGATCTCATAGTACTCGGATCCACTGGGGGACGCTCCAGAAAGTACACAGAACAGAAACAGCTTAATTGCTATAGGTTTTTACTTATTAATAGCCACTAGAAGTGTATGTGCGAGTATCCACTGGGTGGTGCTCCCTATGCTCACATATTTTTCATGAAATGGGGCAGAGGCCCATATGTTTTATAATGTTTGTTATTTCCCTACCATTCAAACATGTAAGATCATGTTTAAGAAGTATGTGCTCATATTAAATGTTTTATGACATGTAAGCATGCCATTCCATTTCACATGCCCTGTTTTGTATGAATTTCCATGCTATAAGATTTCATCGGAGTATGACATGCATGAGTTTTAAGTTAAACATCACATCCATGATTTATATGAATAATGAGAAAGGGAATGCAGTGATTTTCTATGCAAGGCACAGTGGTACACAACGACGAGTTTATAAACAGGTAGTATTTGATTACTGGGGTTTATCCTCATTACGTTGGCGTGTATCAACTGACTAGGTACCCGGATGCCTATGAGACGAGACAGGAGCGACGGGTAGCTCAACCTTTTGAGAAGAAAGTTTTTAGAAGAAGTAGAAGCATATAGTTTCCACTTTTGTAAACTTATGTATGTACATCCCTTTGAAACCATTAACCTTAGTATATCTTTTTGGAAGGTTAATTGGTAAGTTTTGTATATATATATGTACAAGGGATGAGAACAAATGTTTTAATACATATATGTAAATGTGGATGACAAGTTAGAGCTTTTATGAATTAGTAAGTTAAAGGTCATAATCTATATTTTTTGTTAGAAATGTAGATTATCATCTTTTACAAAGCTCTATCTATCATGTATGATGTTATAAGTATGTAAGTATGTGTAAATGTTTATGACTATGTTTATAATTAACGATAAAGAGGTTTTATGTTTTATAATGTTTATTATGATGCATGCTTCCGCAGTAGTTTCGTTATGCGCGAGAGATACCCGAGAGTTAGAACCCGAACATATGCTGCCTAATTAATCAACGGGTAAAAAGTTAAAATAAATCCGGGTAGAAGTAGTAGTAACACACCGGTACTAGGTCAAAGATATATTCTATATTATAAAACTCTGATTTCTAAAGGGTCTAGAACTGGGGTGTTACAGTTATGGTATCAGAGCATACCGTATCTTGGCTAGAACTGACCAGAAAGGTTCAAACTAGGAAATTAGGATGTAGATTCCTCATAGAAAGGCCTGAATCTAGTTAGTTAACTGACTGTACACAGTGAAACTCTCTTGTATTCTGGTTTGACTTGAGGAATGGAGTTTAGAATGGGTAGCTAACATTTCTTTTTGAGTCATATAATCTGTATAATACAATTGATATTGAGACGTCAATATTGTTTGTTCTGAAGAGTGAAGTATGGCTTCAAGAAGAGATGCTGGAAATTGTCGAACAGCTGAGGCTAATCCAGATGGTGATGCACAAACTATGAGAGAGATGGCACGGGCCATGAGAGAACAGGCCAATGCCACCACTCAAATTCTGCGACATATGCAAGAGGAAATGGATCATAGGCCACCAGCTCGAGCAAATGAGGCTGATGCCTGTCGTGGATGGGCTGAGTTTCAAAATGCTAGACCACCTACCTTTAGGGGCGAATTTAACCCAATCCTAGCTGAGGGATGGTTGAAAGAGTTAGAAAACATATTTAAAGTGTTGAAGTGTACTGAAGAGCAGAAAGTTGAGTTTGCCATCTACATGTTGGCCGGAGAGGCTGAACATTGGTGGAGGGGAGCTCAAAAATTGATGGAGGCACGAGATGTTCAACTGACATGGGACACCTTCAAGACTTCATTCTTGGAGAAATACTACCCCATGAGTGTGAGGAACCAGAAGGAGATAGAGTTCATGCAGCTTAAGCAGGGAAATATGCCATTTGAGGAGTTCATTGCCAAGTATGAGGAATTGTCTAAATTCTCTTCATACTTGGAGCTTCATGCTAATGAGGCATTGAAAGCTATGCATATGTCAGCGGCCTTAAATTCTGCTATGAAAAATGTTGTGGCTCCTCTTGCTATCAAGAATTATGCGGAACTAGTAGACAAATGCCGCATAGTTGCTTTAAAGTTTGAGAGAGTTGAGAAGTATAAGCAGAAGGTTAGTTTTAACAACAAGAGGCTGATGAACTTCTCGAAGGGTGGAAACAACAAAGGCAAGAAGCCTATGTTGGGTAATAATGGAATAAATCCTTGTTCCAAATGTGGGAGGAATCATGGAGGTAGACCTTGTCTTTCTGGGTAAAATGTATGTTTTAGCGGTGGGAAACCCGAACACTTTTCTAAGGATTGTTCCCAGCCAAAGAAGACAGGTGATGGAGCAAAACCTCCTACTAAAGGGAGAGTCTTCACTCTCAAAGGCAATCAGGCAGATGAATCCGATGATCTTATCGCAGGTATAGGTTTGATAAATGGTAAATCTTTAAGTGTACTGTTTGATTCGGGTGCTATGCACTCTATTATTAATTCTGAATGTGTGAAGGAATTGAAATTGCCAGTAACTACTCTTCCTTTTGATTTAGCAATTTCTGCTCCTACAGGAGAATGTGTTGTGACATCTTTGATTTGTTTGAATTGCCCAATCATTGTGGAGAATAGATCTTTTAATGTTGATTTAATATGCATGAATTTGACAGGTATTGATGTAATTTTAGGAATGAACTGGTTGTCTGAAAATCATGTGGCCCTGAATTGTTGTGATAAGACTGTGACTTTTATAGATGCCAATACCTTCAGTAAAAGAAATGAGGAGAAAGTTCAAAGAATGAACTTCTTATGTTCCTCTGAAGTTGAAATTCAGCATAAACTCAATTATATTCCTGTAGTTATAGACTTCCCAGATGTCTTTCCAGAGGAGATACCTAGTCTCCCTCCTGAGAGAGAAGTTGAGTTCTCTATAGAGTTAGTCCCAGGGACGGGACCAATCTCTAAAGCACCATATAGAATGGCCCCTCTAGAATTGAGTGAGTTGAAAAATCAGATAGAGGATTTGCTAAGCAAGCAATTTATCCGACCCACTGCATCACCATGGGGTGCACCGGTATTATTTGTGAAAATGAAAGATGGGAGTTTTAGGATGTGTGTAGATTATAGACAACTCAATCGAGTAACTGTGAAGAATAAGTACCCACTCCCTAGGATAGATGATCTTCTCGATCAATTAAGAGGTGCCACAATGTTTTCAAAGATTGATTAGAGGTCGGGGTACCATCAAATCAGAGTCAAGGCAGAGGACATCCCTAAGACTGCCTTTAGAACAAGGTATGGTCATTATGAATTCCTTGTAATGCCTTTTGGTCTGACCAATGCCCCAGCTATCTTTATTGATGACATGAATCGCATCTTTAGACCCTACCTCGATCAGTTCGTAGTAGTGTTTATTGATGACATTCTAGTGTACTCTAGGAATAGGGAAGAACATGAAGTTCATCTTGGAATTGTGCTGCAAGTGCTTAGGGAGAAGCAATTGTACGCAAAACTATCTAAGTTTGAGTTTTGGTTAGATGAAGTGAAATTTCTAGGTCATGTGATTTCTAAGGATGGAGTAGCGGTAGATCCCAGTAAGACGGATGCAATAGCTAAATGGGAAAGACCCAAAACAGTGACCGAAATTCGTAGTTTTCTCGGATTAGCCAGTTATTATAGGAGGTTCATTCAAGGGTTCTCGCAAATAGCATTACCCATGACGAGGTTGACACGGAAGGGAGTACCTTTTGTGTGGACCTTAGAGTGTGAGAGTAGTTTTCAAACACTGAAGGAAAGGTTAACTACCACACCGGTATTAGCCATTCCTGGTCCTTTAGGTCAGTTTGAGTTGTATACTGACGCGTCTAAAAAGGGATTAGGTTGTGTCCTAATGCAAGATAAAAGGGTTGTAGCCTATGCATCTAGACAGTTGCGTTCGCATGAGGAGAATTATCCGACTCATGACCTAGAGTTAGCAGCCATTTTGTGTGCCCTGAAGATATGGAGGCATTATCTTTATGGGATCAAATTTGAGATATTTAGTGACCACAAAAGTCTCAAATATCTCTTTGACCAAAAAGAACTAAACATGAGACAGAGGAGATGGATGGAGTTCTTAAAGGATTACGATTTCGAGTTGAAGTACCATCCGGGTAAGGCAAATGTGGTTGCCGATGCCTTGAGTAGGAAATCTCTTCATATGTCTCATTTGATGATCAATGAATTGAGGTTAATAGAAAAGTTTAGAGATTTGAATTTATCCACTCTGGTTTCGCCTGATAGGTTGTGCTTGAGTCAATTGAAGATAGAATGTGACCTTAGGGCTCAAATATTAGAAGCTCAAAAAGAGGATGAATTCTTGAGGTCTCTAAAGGACCCGAGAGAATTTGTTAGGTCATCTGATGGTGTCTTAACCTTTCAGGGTAGAGTTTATGTCCCAAGTCATGGACGACTAAGGGATAAAGTCTTAGAGGAAGCACACAAGAGTAACTATACTGTGCATCCAGGTTCCACTAAGATGTACCAAGACCTCAAGAAGAGATTTTGGTGGCCAGGTCTAAAAAGAGACATAGCGGAGTAAGTCTCTAAATGTCTTACGTGTCAGCAGGTGAAGATTGAACATTAGAAACCTGCAGGGTTGTTACAACCCTTAGACATTCCTGAATGGAAATGGGACCAAATTTCCATGGACTTTGTTGTAGGTTTGCCTAGGACTCAATCAGGAAATGACGCTATCTGGGTGATAGTAGACAGATTAAGTAAATCCGCACATTTCCTGCCAATCAAGATTAGTTTCTTACTAGATAGGTTAGCTCATCTGTACATACAAGAGATTGTGAGGTTGCATGGAGTCCCATCTACTATTGTCTCAAATAGAGACCCTATATTTTCTTCTAGATTTTGGAAAGCCTTGCAGGAAGCATTCGACACCAAGCTGAATTTTAGTACTGCATATCATCCTCAGACGGATGGACAAACTGAGCGAACTATTCAGACTTTAGAGGACATGTTGAGGGCATGTGCTCTAGAACAAAAGGGAAGTTGGGATAGAAACATTCCTTTAGTGGAGTTTGCCTACAACAATAGTTTTCACTCCAGTATAGGAATGGCTCCATACGAGGCATTGTATGGAAGAAAGTGTAGGTCGCCAATTTGTTGGTTTGTGACCGGCGAGAGGCAACTGTTAGGTCCTGAACTAGTTCAAGAAACCACTGATCAAATATAAATGATCAGAGAGAAAACGAGAAAGGCTCAGGATAGGCAAAAGAGTTATGCTGATAAGAGGAGGAAATCACTAGAATTTGAGGAAGGGGATCACGTCTTCCTCAAAGTCTCTCCAATTACAGGTATTAGTAAGGCTATAAAGTCAAGAAAGTTAAACCCAAGATACATAGGACCCTATCAAATTTTGAAAAGAATCGGTTCATTTGCTTATGAAATTGCATTACCTACTTTTTTGTCAAATCTTCACAATGTGTTTCATGTGTCACAACTTAGAAAGTATATTCCAAATCCTTCACATGTTTTAGATGTTAGAATAGTACAATTAAAAGAGAATCTGACCTACTATCTTAGACCGATAAGGATCATTGGTTCGGATGTCAAGCAATTGAGAAACCGGACTAATCCTTTAGTGAAGGTTTTATGGGATGAGTCTTCTCCCGAAGAGGTAACTTGGGAGAAGGAAGAGCTTATGAAACAATCGCATCCTGAACTATTCGTATGAATAGGTTAGTTTTCAAATTTCGAGGACGAAGTTTTAAATAAGGAGGGGGGATTGTAACATCCGCTCTTTCTAAGAGATATATTGATTGTTTGCTAGAAGATTTAAGTGTTTGTAATTGTGTGACATTGCTTGTTGCATTTAGAAAGCATATAGAAATGCATTATCCTAAGAAAAGAGGGTGGGAAGGACCTAAAAGATAGAGATTTAAGTGCATAGAAAAGTTAGTATGTGGGGTGAGAAATGTGATTTTCTCCCTAAGGCTTGGTGGACACTTCTTTTACGTGGAGGAACCAGCACACACACACTCATTCACAATTTTCCCAAAACCTAGAGAGAGAGAGAGTTAGAGAGAAGGAGGAGAAATCTTGCTTGAGTGGAGGTGATTCAAGCTAGAGGAATTGGATTTGAGTAAGAATCGAACCGTAGAAACTCAGCTGAACACCAACAACACAAGATTTGAGCTTCAAATAAGGTAATCAAACTACCAACCTCTCACTTTTTTCAGATTAAAGTTCTCAAGAAAATGGCCAAAACCTAGCTTTTGAATTTTTGGGCCATTTGAGAGGAAAAACCTGCTTCCTTGTGTTTTTATGGAATTAGATGGATGATGATGATTGGCATGTCTGAATTTAGCTGGAAATTAGATAACCTAGAAGGGTTTTGGAAATGGGTATGGGTTTGAGAGAAAACCATGATTTGAGCTAGTTTAATCTTGTTTTTGGGCAAGTTTTTCATGGGTTTTGAAGCATAAATAATATGGATTAAGTTCCACTTTTGGTTTTCAAGTTTTGGGGCTGTAATTTGGACAAAATGATGTTTTTAAAAACATTTTCGCCTTGTATCAGCCGGCTGATGGCTAGAACAGCCGGCTGATGCGTTCATAAATTTCTAGATATTTTTCAAGATTTAGAACAGTCGACTGATAGCCAAGAACAGCCGGCTGATGGCTTTAAATTTTCCAGAAAATGTTCATATTTTGCCCAGAAATTTCCAGAATTGGAACAGCCGGCAGATGGCTTAAGAACAGCCGGCTGTTGTGTTTTTAATGCAGTTGAAAAAGCTCAACAGAGAGCTATCAACCGGCTGATAGGTCCTAGTAGCCGGCTGATAGGTCTCTGGAAAATTTTATTTTTCAAATTAAGGGCCAATCAGCCAGCTGATAGCCCCTGTTTTGCAAAGTGATTTTTAAGCACTTTAAAATGATGCTTTTAAACACTAATTTCATTCTCAAACATGGTGATAAAAGTTTATAAAGTAATATGAGCTACGGCTAGAGAGAAATAACATAGAAAAGAGAAGAGTAAGTATCTTACATATATGTGTTGCAAATAGATAGGTCCATGATCGATTGACCAATTGTCGGTATGGGACGGCCGTTGGGATTTCCACGGTTGAGCCATAATTTGGGATGGTAAAACATCCAATCGATTGATGAAGAAAGTTTATGAAAACACCGTGTTGGTTGTTTAGATTTAAGCTAGTAGGCTCCGTATGGCCAAATCAAGAGTGACATGCTTAAAATTAGATTAACCATGATTGGGACCTAGATATTTCATCTCATATTAGTATAGATAGCATACAGAAAGGGAAGATCTACATTAACAAATATGAGAAGAACCGTTAAAAAGAGACGGGGATCTCTAAGTTTTAAAAAGGAGAAGAACCATTAAAAAGAGGTGGGGATCTCCAAATTTTTAGTAGAAGTGACTCCCTTGGCTAAGTAAAACCAACTAGAAATGGATACGACCTACCGAGAAAAGGGGGTGATCTCATAGTACTCGGATCCACTGGGGGACGCTCCAGATAGTACACAGAACAGAAACAGCTTAATTGCTATAGGTTTTTACTTATTGGTAGCCACTAGAAGTGTATGTGTGAGTATCCACTGGGTGGTGCTCCCTATGCTCACATGTTTTTCATGAAATGGGGCAAAGGCCCATATGGTTTATAATGTTTGTTATTTCTCTACCATTCAAACATGTAAGATCATGTTTAAGAAGTATGTGCTCATATTAAATGTTTTTATGACATGTAAGCATGCCATTCCATTTCACATGCCCTGTTTTGTATGAATTTCCATGCTATAAGATTTCATCAGAGTATGACATGCATGAGTTTTAAGTTAAACATCACATCCATGATTTATATGTATAATAAGAAAGGAAATGCAGATATTTTCTGTGCAAGGCACAATCGTACACAACGACGAGTTCATAAACAGGTAGTTTTTGATTACTAGGGTTTACCCTTATTACGTTGGTGTGTATCAGCTGACTAGGTACCCGGATGCCTATGACATGAGACAGGAGCAATGGGTAGCTCAACCCTTTGAGAAGAAAGATTCAAGAAGAAGTAAAAGCATACAGTCTTTACTTTTGTAAACTTATGTATCTACATCCCTTTGAAACCATTAACCTTAGTATATCGTTTTGGAAGGTTAATTGGTAAATTTTGTATGTGTATATGATCAAGGGATGAGAACGAATGCTTTAATACATATATGTAAATGTGGATGACAAGTTAGAGCTTTTATGAATTAGTAAGTTAAAGGTTATAATCTATATTTTTTGTTAGAAATGTAGATTATCATCTTTTACAAAGCTCTATCTATCATGTATGATGTTATAAGTATGTAAGTATGTGTAAATGTTTATGACTATGTTTATAATTAACGATAAAGAGGTTTTATGTTTTATAATGTTTATTATGATGCATGCTTCCGCAGTAGTTTCGTTATGCGCGAGAGATACCCGAGAGTTAGAACCCGAACATATGCTGCCTAATTAATCAATAGGTAAAAAGTTAAAATAAATTCGGGTAGAAGTAGTAGTAACACACCGGTACTAGATCAAAGATATATTCTATATTATAAAACTCTGATTTCTAAAGGGTCTAGAACTGGGGTGTTACAGTCTAGGGTTTAGGGTTTATGATTTAATGGTTAGGTTATAGGGTTAAGGTTTTAGGGTTTAGGGTTTAGGGTCTAGGGTTTATGGTTTAGAGTTTTGGGATTTGGGTTTAGGGTTTAGTGTTTAGGGTCTAGGGGCTACGGTATAGGGTCTGGGTTAGGGTTTAGGGTTTTAGAGTTTAGGGTTTAGGGTTTAGAGGTTAAGGTTTAGGGTTTAGGGTTTAGGGTCTAGGGTTTAGGGTCTAGAATTTAGGGTTTTAGGTGTAGGGTTTAGGATTTAGGATCTAGGGTTTAGGGTTTAGGGTTTAGTGTTTAGAGTTTAGGGTTTATGGTTTAGGGTTTACGGTTTAGGGTTTTACGGTTTAGGGTTTAAGGCTTAGAGTTTAAGGTTTAGGATTTAGGGTTTAGGGTTGAGGATTAGTGTGTAGGGTCTAGGGTTTGGGGTCTTGGATCTAGGGTTTAGGGTTTCGGGCTTAGGGCATATGGTTTAGGGTTTAGGATATAGGGTGTAGGATTTGAGGTTTAAGATTTAGTGTTTAGGATTTAGGGTCTAGTAGAGTTTAGGATTTACAGTTTAGGGTTTGGGATTTATGATATAGGGTTTAGGGTTGAGGGTTTAGGTTTTAGGGTTTAAGGTTGAGGGTTTAGGTTGTTGGGTGTAGGGTTTAGGGTTTAAAGTTTTGGGTTTTGGGTTTGGGTTTAAGGTCTAGGGTTTAGGGTTTAGGGTTTTAGGGTGTAGGATTTAGGGCTTAAGGTTTAAGGTTTCGGTTTTGGGGTTTTGGGTTTAGGGATTTTAGGTTTAGGGTTAAGCGTTTATGGTTTAGGGTCTTGGGTCTAGGGTCTAGGGTGTAGGGTTTAGGGTGTAGGGTTTGGGGTTTAGGGTTTAGGGTTTAGGGTTTAGGGTTTAGGGTTTAGGGTCTAGGGTTTAGGGTTTTTGGGTTTAGGGTCTAGAGTTTAGGATTTAAGCTCTAGGATCTAGGGTTTAGGGTTTAGGGTTTCGGGCTTAGGGCTCAAGGTTTTGGGTTTAGGTTTTTGGTTTAGGGTTTAGGGTTTAGCCTTTTGGGTTTAGAGTTTTAGGGTTTAGGGTTTACGGTTTAGGGTATAAGGTCTAGGGTTTAGGAATTATGATTTACGGTTTAGGGTTTAGGGTTTAGGTTTTACAGTTTAGTGTTTAGCGTTTAGGGTTTTAAAATTTAGGGTCAAGGGTTTATGTTTTTGGGTCTAGGGTTTGGGGTTTAGGATTTAGGGTTTTGTGTAGGGTTTAGGGTTTAGTGTTTAGGTTTTTGGGTTTAGGGTTTAGGGATTACAGGTTAGGGTTTCCTGGTCTAGGGTCTAGGTTTTAGGGTTTAGGGTCTAGGGTTTAGGGTTTAGGGTTTAGGGTCTACAGTTTAGGGTTTAGGGTTTAGGGTTTAAGGTCTTGGGTTTAGGGTCTGGGTCTTAGGGTTTAGGGTTTATGGTTTAGAGTCTAGGGTTTATGGTTTAGGGTTTAGGGTCTAGGATTTAATATTTAGGGTTTAGGTTTTGGGGATTAGGATCTAGGGTCTAGGGTTAGGGATTAGGGTTTTTGCGTTTAGGGTTTAGGGTTTAATGTTTAAGTTTTAGGGTTTAGGGTATATTTTGTAGGTTTTAGGGTTTAGGGTCTAGTGTGTAGGGTTTAAGGGTCTAGGGTTTAAGGTTTAACGTTTAGGGTTTAGGGTTTAGGTTTTAGAGTTTAGGGTCTAGGGTCTTGAGTTTAGGGTTTAGGGTCTAGGATCTAGGGTTTAGGGTTTAGCATTTAGGGTTTAGGGTCTAGGGTCTATGGTTTAAGGATTAGGCTTTAGGGTTTACGGTTTTCGGTTTACGGTCTAGGGTCTAGGGTCTAGGGTTTAGGGTTTATAGTTTTGGGGTTAGGGTTTACGGTTTATAGTTTAAGGTTTAAGGTCTAGGGTCTAAAGTCTAGGGCTTAGGGTTTAGTGTTTAGGGTCTAGGGTTTACAATTTAGGGTTTAGGGTTTAGGGTTTAGGGTTTAAGGTTTCTGATTTAGGGTTCAGGATTAAGGTTTAGGGTTTCGGGTTTAGGTTTTAGGGTGTAGGGTTTAGGGTCTAAGGTCTGGGGTTTAGGGTTTAGGGACTAGGGTTTAAAGTTTGGGCTATAAGGCTTAGGGTTTAAGGTTTAGGGTTTAGAGTTTAGCGATTAAGGTTTAGTGTTGAAGGTTTAGGTTTTAGTATTCAGGGTTAGGGTTTAGTGTTTAGGGTTTAGGTTTTAGGGTTTAGGGTTTGGAGTTTAGGGTCTGGGGATTAGGTTTTCGGGTTTAGGGTTAAGGGTTTTTGTGTTTAGGGTTTAGGGTTTAGCATTTAGGATTTAGGGTTTAGGGTCTAGGAACAAGGGCATTGGGTCTAGGGTCTAGGGTCTAGGGTTTATGGTTTAAGGTTTAGGGTTTAGAGTTTAGAGTATACAGTTTAGGGTTTCGGGTTTATCGTTGAGGTTTATCGTTTAGGGTTTAGGGTTTTTGGGTTTAGGGTCTAGAGTTTAAGGTTTACATTTTAGGGTGTAGGGTTTAGGGCTTAGGGCTTAGGGCTTAGGGCTTAGGGCTTAGGGTTTAGTGTGTAGGGTTTAGGGTTGAGGGCCTAGGGCCTAGGGTTTAGGGTTTAGGGTTTAGCGTTTAGGGTTTAGGGTCTAGGGGTTTAGGTTTAGGGTTTAAGGTTTAAGGGTTTAGGGCTTACGGCTAAGGGTTTAGAGTATAGAGTTTAGGGTTTAGGGTCTAGGGTCTATGGTTTATGGTTTAGGGCTTAGGGTCTAGCGTCTAGGGTCTAGGGTTTAGCGTCTAGAGTCTAGGGTGTAGTGTTTAGGATATAGGGTCTAGTGTTTAGGGTTTCGGGCGTAGAGTTTAGGGTTTAGCATTTAAGGTCTAGGGTTTAAGTTTATGGGTTTAGAGTTCAAGGTATAGGGTTTATGTTATAGGGTTTAGGGTTTAGCATTTAGGGTCTAGGATTTAGTGTTTAAGGTTTAGGTTTTACAGTTCAGGGTTAAGGTTTAGGGTTTGGGGTTTTTGGGTTAAAGGTTTACAGCTTAGCATTTAGGGTTTAGGGCTTAGGGCTTAGGGTTTAGAGTTTAGGGTACAAGGTTTAGGGTTTAGGGTTTAAAGTCTCAGGTATAGGGTTTAGTGTTTAGGGTTTAGCATTTAGAGGTTTGGGTCTAGGGTTTAGGGTTTAGGGTCTAAGGTTTAGTGTTTAAGGTCTAAGGTTTAGTGTTTATGGTCTAGGGTTTAGGTTTTAGAGTTTAGGGTCTAGGGTCTAAGGTCTAGGGTCCAGGGTCTAAGGTTTAGTGTTTAGGTTCTAGGGTTTAGGTTTTAGGGTTTAGTGTCTAGGGTTTAGGGTCTAGGGTTTAGGGTTTGGGGTCTAGTGTGTAGGGTTTAGGTTTTATGGTCTACGGTCTAGGGTCTAGGGTTTAGAGTTTAGGGTATAGGGTTTAGGGTTTATGATTTACAGTTTAGGGATTAGTGTTTAGTGTTTAGTGTTTAGGGTTTAGAGTATTGGGATTTAGGGTTTAGGGTTTAGGGTTTATGATTTGGGGTTTAAGGTTTAGGGTTTAGGGTTTAGGGTTTAAGGTTTAGGATTTAGGGTTTAGGGTTTAGGGTCTATGGTCTAGGGTTTATGGTTTAGGGTTTAGGGTCTAGGGTTTAGAGTTTTGGGTATAGGGTTTGGTGTCTAGTGTTTAAGGTTTAGGGTCTATGGTTTAGAGTTTAGGGTATAGGGTTTAGGGTTTGGGTTTTAGGGTTTAAGGTTTAGGGTTTAGGGTTTAGGCTTTAGGGTTTAGGGTTTATGGTTTGGGGTTTAGGTTTTATGGTTTAGGGTTTAAGGTCTAGGGTCTAGGGTCTAGGGTTTAGGGTCTAGGTTTTAGGGTTTAGGGTATAGGGTTTAGGGTTAAGGGTTTCTTGGCCTAGGATTTAGGTTTAGGGTCTAAGGTCTAGGGTCTAGGGTTTAGGGTTTAGGGCTTAGGGATTAGTATTTAGGGTGTAGGGTTTAGGGCTTTGTGTTTAGGGTTTAGGGTTTAGCGTTTAGGGTTTAGGGTTTAAGGTTCTGAATTTCGGGTCTAGGGTTTAGGGTTTAGTGTCTAGGGTTTAGGGTTTAGGGTCTAGGGTTTAGGGTTTAGAGTTTTGGGGTTTACGGTTTACGGTTTGAGATCTGGGGTCTAGGGTTTAGGGTTTAGGGCATAGAGTTTAGTTTCTAAAGTTTATAGTTTAGGGTAGAGGGTTTATGGGTTAGGGTTTAGGGTTTAGGGTTTAGGGCTTGGGGTTCAGGGTTTAGGTTTTGGGGTTTTAGGTTTAGGGTCTAGTGTTTAGGGTCTAGGGTCTAGGGTCTTCGGCTTAGGGTTTTGAGTTTTAGGACTTAGGGAATAGGGTTTCGGGTCCAAGGTTTAGGGTCTAGGGTTTAGGGTTTAGGGTTTAGTGTCTATGGGTTTGGGTTTAGGGTTTAGGGTTTAGGATTTAGGGTTTAGTGTTTAGGTTTTAGGGTTTAAGGTTTAGGATTTAGGGTCATTGTTAAGGTTTAGGGTTTGGATTTAGGGATTTTGGGTTTAGGGTTTATGGTCTAGTGTTTAGGTTTTGGGGTTTTGGGTTTAGGGTTTTTGGGTTTAGGGTTTAGGGTTTAGCATTTAAGATATAAAGTCTAAGGTCTAGGACTTAGGGTTTAGGGTTTAGGGTTTAAGGTTTAGGGTTTAGGGTTTAGGTTCTAGGATCTTTGGTTTAGGGTTTAGCGTTTAGGGTTTAGGGTTTACAGTTTAGGGTTTAGGGTCTACGGTTTAGGATTTAGGCTTTATGGTTTAGGGATTAGGGCTTAGGGTTTAGCATATAGGGTTTAGGGCTTAGGTTTTAGCATTTAGGGCTTAGGGTTTAGGGTTTAGGGTTTAAGGATTAGGGTCTAGGGTTTAGGGTCTATGGTTTAAGGAATAGGCTCTAGGGTTTAGGGTTTAGGGTTTAGGGTTCAGAGTTTTAGGGTAAGGGTTTACTGTTTATAATTTAAGGTTTAAGGTCTAGGGTCTAGGGTATATGGTCTAGGGCTTAGTGTCTAGGTTCTAGTGTTTAGGGTTTAGGGTTCAGGGTTTAGGGTTTATGGTTTACAGATTAGAGTTTAGGGTTTAAGGTTTAGGATTTAGGGTTCAGGGTTAGGGTTTAGGTTTTAGGGTCTAGGTTTTAGGGTATAAGGTTTAGAGTTTAGGGACTAGGGTTTAGAGTTTAGGGTATAGGGTTTAGGGTGTGAGGTTTAAGGTTTAGGGTTTAGAGTTTAGGGTTTAGGGTTTAGGATTTAGGGTTTAAGGTTTAGGTTTTAGGGATCATGGTTAGGGTTTAGGGTTTAGGGTTTAGGTTTTATGGTTTAGGGTTTAAGGTTTAGCATTTAGGGTTTAGGGTCTTCGGTCTAAGGTCTAAGATCTAGTGTTTAAGGTTTTGGGTTTAGGGTTTAGAGTTCAGGGTATAGGGTATAGGGTTTAGGGATTAGGGTTTAGGCTTTAGGCTTTAGTGTTTTTGGGTTTAGGGTCTAGAGTTTAGGGTTTAGGGTCTAGGGTCTAGGGTCTAGGGTTTAGGGTTTAGCATTTAGGGATTAGGGCTTAGAGCTTAGGGCTTAGGGCTTAGGGTTTAGGGCTTAGGGCTTAGGGCTTAGGGCTTAGGGCTTAGGGTTTAGGGTTTAGGGCTTAGGGTTTAGGGTTTAGGGCTCAGGGTTTAGGGTCTAGGGTCTACGGTTTAAAGTTTAGTATTTAGAGTTTTAGGGTCTAGGGCTTAGGGTTTAGGGTTTAGCATTTAGGGTCTAGGGTTTAGGGATTAGGGTTTAGGGTCTAGGGTCTCGGGTTTAGGGGCTAGGGTTTTGAGTCTTGGGTTTAGGGTCTAAGGTCTAAGGTTTAGGATTTAGTATATAAGGTTTAGTGTTTGGGGTTTCAGGTTTAGGGTTTTGGGTTTTGGGTTTAGTATTTAGGTTTTTGGGTTTAGGGTTTAGGGCTTAGGGTTGAGGGATGAAGGTCTAGGGTTTAGCTTTAGGGTTTAGGGTCTAGGGTTTAGGTCATACGGCTTAGCATTTAGGGTCTAGGGTTTAGGGTTCACTCTTCAGGGTTAAAGGTTTAAGGTTTAAGCTTCAGGGTTTAAGGTTTCAAGTTTCGAGTTTCGGGTCCAGTGTTTAGGGTTTAGGATTTAGGGTTTAGTTTTAGGGTTTAGAGTTTTGGGGTTAACAGTTTACGGTTTAAGGTCTAGGGTTTAGGGTTTAGGGCATAGGGTTTAGGGTATAGGGTATAGGGTTTAGGGTTTAGGGTTTATGGTTTAGGGTTTACGGTATAGGGTATAGAGTTTATGGTTTAAGGTTTAGGATTTTGGGTTCAGGGTCAAGGTTTAGGGTCTAGGATTTAAGGTTTTGGGTTTTGGGTTCTTGGGTTTAGGTCAAAGGGTTTAGCATTTAGGGTTTTGTGTCTAGGGTCTAGGGTCTAGGGTTTAGGTTTAGGACTTAGGTTTAGGGTTTAGGGTTTAGGGTTTAGGGTTTAAGGTTTAGGATTTAGGGTTCAGGGTTAGGGTTTAAGGTTTAGGGTTTAGGTTTTAGGGTCTAGGGTTTAGGGTTTAGGTTCTAGGGTTTAGTTTGGGGGTTTTAGGGTTTTGGGTTTTTGGGTTTAGCGCTTAGGGTTGGACGTTTAGGGTTTAGGGTCTAAGGGTTAGGGTTTCGGGTCTAGGGTTTAGGGTTTAGTGTTTGGGGTCTAAGGTTTAGGGTTTAGGGTTTAGTGTTTAGTGTTTAAGGTCTAAGGTTTAGGTTTTAGTGTTTAGTGTTTAGGGACTAAGGGCTAGGGTCTAAGGGCTAGGGTGTAGGGGTTAGTGTTTGGGGTCCACGGTTTATGGTTTAAGGTATATGGGTTTAGTGTCTAGAGTTTAGGGTTTAGGGCTTAGGGCTTCCAATTTAGTGTTTAGTGTTTCTGGTTTAGGGTTTAGGGCTTCAGGTTTAAGGTTCAGGGTTTAGGGCTTAGGGCTTAGGGTTTAAGATTTAGGGTCTAATATTTAGAGTGTGGGGTTTAGGGTTTAGGGTTTGGGGTTTAGGGTCTAGGGTCTAGGGTCTAAGGTCTAAGGTTTAGGGTTTAGGGTTTAGGCTCTACTGTTTAGGGTTTACGGTATGTGGTTTGGGGTCTAGGGTTTAGGTTTTAGGGTCTAGGGTCTCGGGTCTAGGGTTTAGGGTTTATGGTTTTAGGGTTTAGGGTTTAATATTTAAGATTTTGGGTTTAGGGTTTGGGTTTACAGTTTACGAATTAGGGTTTAGGCTTTAGGGTTTAGGGTCTAGGTTTTAGGGTATAGGGTGAGGGGTCTAGGGTCTAGGTTTTAGGGATTAGGATTTTGGGTTTAGGGTTTATGGTTTATGGTTTAGGATTTAGGGTTTAGGGTTTAGGGTCTAGGGTTCTGGATTTAGGGCTTAGGGTTTAACATATAGGGTCTAAGGTTTAGGGTTTAGGGTTTAGGGTTTAGGGTTTGGGGTTTATGGTTTAGAGTTTATGGTTTAGTGTCCAGGGTTTAGGGTTTAAGGTATAGGGTTTAACGTTTAGGGCATAGGGTTTAAGGTTTAGGGTTTTGGGTCTAGGGTTTAGCGTTTAGGGTCTAAGGTTAAGGGTTTCGGGTTTAGGGTCTAGTGTTTAGGGTTTTGGGTTTAGAGTTTTGGGGTTTAGGATTTAGGATTTACGGTTTACGGTTTAAGGTCTAGGGTCTAGGGTTTAGGGTTTAGGGTTTAGGGCTTAGGGTTTTGGGTTTTGGGTTTTGCGCTTAGGGTTTAAGGTTTGGGCTTTAGGGTCTAAGTTCTAGGATTTAAGGTTTAGGGTATAGGGTTTAGGGTTTATGATCGAAGGTTTAGGGTTTAAGGTGTAAGATTTAGGATTTAGGGTTTAGGGTTTAGCGTTTAGTGTTTAGGATTTCGGGTTGAGGGTTAAGGTTTAGATTTTAGGTGTTGGGGTTTAGAGTTTAGGATTTTAGGTTTATGGTTTAGGTATTGGGGTTTAGGGTTTAGCGTTTATTGTTTAGGGTCTAGGGACTAGGGTCTAGGGTCTAGGGTCTAGGGTTACGGTTTAC